>JAWQEG010004696.1:0-40704 GCA_033782935.1 Petrolisthes cinctipes | reverse complement strand
TAATAAGAGTTAGTTAGAAATGTAAACAATTACTCGCAGCACCAGTATTCTCAAAAATATAATAATAATAATAATAATAATAATAATAATAATAATAAGAAGAGAGTTAGTTAGCAATGAAAACAAAATTCGTGTTTGTTTTGACAGAAGGAATGAGGAGGAAGGAAAGGCAAAACCGTTCTATAGTCCTGGTTCATCCATCCGTGGTGTATACGATGGTGTGGTGGTGGCGGTACGATAGATAACTCCATAGACAAATTTATAATAGAGCCATCGTACCAGTACCACATCATCGTATACACCACGGATGTTTTTTGATATACCCAGGAATTCAAATTATTATTATTATTATTATTATTATTATTATTATTATTATTATTATTATTATTATTATTATTATTATTATTATTATTATTATTAATGAAAGTGAATGAAAGTAAAATATGCTTTATTATTTATTATTATTAATGAAAGTGAATTAAAGTAAAATATGCTGCCCAGTGAAGAATTATTATTATTTTTTTTTTTATAGCTAACGTAAAATATCCTTAGGTAATCGGTCAATCTTCAATATATTATCTTCCTTATCAGTGGTTTTAGAGTGGCAGAGGAGATAGACTCGACTATTGACCCCACATACTGTATATATATAACAAGGGAACAGTACAATGTAGAATAATTATACCTTGGGGGTGAATTGGGGGTGGGTGGGTGGGTTAGGGGGGTGCTGGAATAGGGGACAGGCTTTCTACCCACCTCAAACTTGTCCCCCTATTCCCGTAACCCCCAAACCCCCCCCCCCCCGCAAGCCTGTCCCCATATTCCCGTACCCCCCCCCCCCCCACCAAGCCTGTCCCCATATTCCCGTAGCCCCCAAACCCCCCCCCCCCAAGCCTGTCCCCATATTCCCGTACCCCCCCCCCCCCACCCAAGCCTGCCCCTTACTCCCGCACCCCCTTAATGGTTTAAAGTAAAAAAAATGGTGATAAATGAGTCCTTCAAAGATTGCCACGAAACACTAATGTCTATATAATGTTGTGTTGCTTGGAATAGTTTGGAGGATTCAGTTGCTCCAGATTTACCAACACAAAACTTCTCCCTTAATTAATTAATAAAATGGGAGGCTCTGTTTCGTGGCATAGTTTGGAGGAATCAATAGCCGACACATTATTATTTGTACTCTCAAAAGAATTAACACTATTTTACTCCCAAAAGAATTAACATTATTTTACTCCCAAAAGAATTAACATTATTTTACTCTCAAAAGAATTAACATTATTTTACTCCCAAAAGAATTAACATTATTTTACTCTCAAAAGAATTAACACTATTTTACTCTCAAAAGAATTAACATTATTTTACTCTCAAAAGAATTAACACTATTTTACTCTCAAAAGAATTAACACTATTTTACTCTCAAAAGAATTAACATTATTTTACTCTCAAAAGAATTAACACATTATTTTACTTTCAAAAGAATTAACACTATTTTACTCTCAAAAGAATTAACATTATTTTACTCTCAAAAGAATTAACACTATTTTACTCCCAAAAGAATGAACATTATTTTACTCTCAAAAGAATTAACATTATTTTACTCTCAAAAGAATAAACACTGAGTTACTAAAACCTGTAAACAATGTATGATTATTGTTTGGTGTTGGTGTTGTTGTTGTTGTTGTTGTTGTTTGTGTTTATTTGGCGGCTATAGTAGAACCGTGTCGCTGTATAAAGTACTAACAATAATAATAAGAGAAGACACTGACCCACCACCTACTGGCAACACTGAACTCCTCCTCCTGTATAAGTCGCAGTGTTACCAACTATGCGATTTTTATACACACCGGTTGTTCCTTACCTCTGCTGCTTCCTTCCTCCCACACCTGAATCATTTAATATCGTCCCTTTCCCAATCTTTGTTTACTTCAAAATATAATCCCAAAATATAATCTGAGTGTCCCCTTTTACCTCTGCATAATTTAATTGGGCTATGATATTTTTTTTTACACACCGGTAGAATTATTCCCGAAGTTATAGTGATATTTTTACACACCGGTAGAATTATTCCTCAAGTTATAGTCAGAAATTGGGCTACATTCTCTCTACTTTTTTGGGCCTTAGTTCTCGTCAGAAATTGGGGTTGTGTGGGCTACATTTTCTCTACTTTTGGGGCCTTAGTTCTCGTCAGAAATTGGGCTACATTTTCTCTACTTTTGGGGCCTTAGTTCTCGTCAGAAATTGGGCTACACTTTCTCTACTTTTGGGGGCCTTAGTTCTCGTCAGAAATTGGGATTGTGTGGGCTACATTTTCTCTACTTTTTTGGACCTTAGTTCTCGTCAGAAATTGGGCTATGTGTGGGCTATGTTTTCTCTAGTTTGGGCGACATACGTAGACGTGGCAACTGTGCACCTCGCTGTTTGTAATCATCCACCCACCGTCCCACCCACAACCAACAGTTTGTCTACCTGTGTTCTCGAGTGCAGGTGTCCCTCAGGCATTCATCCCATACCATTCCTTTCTCTATATATTATTTTCTCCCACCACCACCACCAACACTACCACCACTCACCATTACTATTGTTATTCATACAAACTCATTCCTGTCTTTACCGGTACCTTTTTTTTTACTATCACCACTACCACTACTACTACTACTACTACTACTACTACTACTACTACTACTACTACTACTACTACTACTACTACTACTAACACCACCATTATTATAGTTATTCATACAAATCCATTCCTATTTTTACCTTCTCCTACATACTATCACCACCACCACCACTACTACTACTACGACCACCACCACCACCACTAACACCATCCCACCACCACCACCACCACCACTAACACCATCCCACCACCACCACTAACACCATCCCACCACCACTACTAACACCATCCCACCACCACCACCACCACTACTAACACCATCCCACCACCACCACTACTACCACCTCACGACCACTACCACTACCACCACCACCACTAACACCATCCCACCACCACCACTAACACCATCCCACCACCACCACTAACACCATCCCACCACCACCACTAACACCATCCCACCACCACCACTAACACCATCCCACCACCACCACTAACACCATCCCACCACCACCACTAACACCATCCCACCACCACCACTAACACCATCCCACCACCACCACTAACACCATCCCACCACCACTACTAACACCATCCCACCAACACCAACACCAACACCAACACCAACACCACCACCACCACCACCACCACCACTAACACTAACACCATCCCACCACCACCACTAACACCATCCCACCACCACCACCACCACCACATAGTCAGTTTTTGTAGTCACTCGTACAAACCCGGCCTAATGTAGAAAGCTCCTGACCTAACCTACTAGTCCTAAATTTCAGTTCAACATAAATTCACACTGGATTACACCATATCGTATCGCATTACACTTTTTTTTTTCAGCTGTACATCCTTTCCTACTATTTTTTTTCTTTGGTGTTTGCTATCCCTTCCTTCCTTCCTTCCTTCCTTCCTCGTTCTACATGGTCTTTCAGGTCTAAGCCGGTCTTCTTTTATCTGTTTTCAGTTCTTTCACAATATACACAGATCACAAGACACCATCATGCTTCACTATCCGACGACACACCAATTAAACTATACACAACACAGACTACACCAAACCACAACAGACAACACCATACAACATAACGACAAACAAACCACACACCACAACAAACAACATCACAACAAACCACAACAACACCAAGCGACAATACACCACAACAAACAAACCACACAACACAACAACAAACAACACAGCACTATAAACAAACAAACCACACAACACCACAAACCACACAACACACAACACCACAAACCACACAACACCACAAACCACACAACACACAACACCACAAACCACACAACACACAACACCACAAACCACACAACACACAACACCACAAACCACAAACCACACAACACCACAAACCACACAACACCACAAACCACACAACACCACAAACCACACAACACCACAACACACAAACCACACAACACCACAACACACAAACCACACAACACCACAACAAACAAACCACAACAACACCACAACAAACAAACCACAACAACACCACAACAAACAAGCCACAACAACACCACAACAAACAAGCCACAACAACACCACAACAAACAAGCCACAACAACACCACACAACCACAACAAGCAAACCCCAAACCCCACACACTCACATACTACACACACACACACACTACACCACACCGCATTACACACTTGTCAAATATACACCAGACCTCAAAAAGTTGTGTACACAGTGTTGAAAAGTCAATTGAGCGTTTACGTAACATCAAACTTCCCCAGAGAGAGAGAGAGAGATAGAAAAAAAAAGGTCCGAGATACAAAAACGAAAGACGTGATGATTAAGTTTGACGATGGAAACGACTTAAGGGGGAAATTTTGTGTTTGGTAATTTTGGAGCACCTAAATCCTCCAAACTATTCCAAGCAACAGAACAGGCTTGGTGGGGAGGGGGGAGGGGGTTAGGGGGTGCAGGAGTTGTGGGACAGGCTTGGTGGGGGGGGGGGGTTAGGGGGATGCGGGATTAGGGGACAGGCTTTCTACCCACCTCAAACTTGTCCCCCTATTCCCGTACCCCCCAAACCTCCCCCCCCCCAAGCCTGTCCCCATATTCCCGTACCCCACAAACCCCCCCCCCCCCTCCAAGCCTGTCCCCCTACTCCCGCACCCCCTTAATGGTTCAAATTGGAAAATACTGCTACGGTTTCAGTATTAGTATTATGCGAGTAACAGAAGGTTGGTTGGTTGGTTGGCTGATATCGAGGAACTAAAAAAAAAAAAAAAAAAAAAAAAAAATATTAATAAAGTAAATAAAATAAATAAAAGTAAATAAATATAAACAAATTAAATAAATAAATAAAAAACAAATTAAATAAATAAATAAATCAAAAACAAATTAAATAAATAAATAAATAAAAAAGAAATTCAATAAATAAATAAATAAAAAACAAATTAAATAATTAAATAAATAAAAAACAAATTAATTAATAAAATAAATTAAAAAACAAATTCAATAAATAAATAAATTAAAAAACAAATTAAATAATAAAATAAATAAACAAATAAATAAATAAATTAAATAAGTAAATAAATAATTAAATAAATGACAATAAATAAGTCCTCCTCCCCCCCTCGCATTGAATATAAATAAACAGGAAATTAGTCTGGTTTTTGTGAAGTGTTGTTAAGCTACTATACTGTATAATATATCATGGTTCTCGGATCATATAATTATACAAAAGTAAAGTTCACTCGTAAGCAAAAAAAAAAAAAAAAAAAAAAAAATCGACTGTTTTGAAATAATAATATAGATTCATATTTCTCGGGTATAGAAAAATGGTTCGTTCACTATATAGCTAGCTGTTTCGAAATGAGCCTTTGAGACACTTTGATGGCAAGGTTAGATATATATATATATATATATATAAACATACACACATACACTCGCACACAGTGGAGGAGAAGACACTAACACACACACACACACACACACACACGTACAATTCTCCACGTACACTTTTAATTTTTTGTTTTTATGTTGCCTTTATTACCTCATAGAAGTCGATAGGCGTAAAACCTAAATACACACACACACACACACTACACTCGCAATCCATAATATGTATCCAGGCTTGCTTCGAATAGCCTGATCGAGTATTAGGCAAGCTCAAGCAAATATAAAACAGGATAAGTCTTGTAATTGGTTCACTAGTATGTCAAATTATTCGAAACTTCAACAAGACCTGGATACAAATATAAAACAGGATAAGCGTTGTAATTGGTTCACTAGTATGTCAAATGATTCGAAACTTCAACAAGACCCACTGGATACAAATATTGGATTGCGAGTTGACTTGATGGTTGCATATTATATTCTGAACCAGTTTCTATCCTAACAACATGTGTAATTTACCACATGTGAAGTATATCTGTCATCTCAGTATTCAAACTGTGTTACAACATCAGTATAGCTCATACATACATACATACATAGGTGGAAATGAAGCAAACTAATGCAGCCGACTGACTATACAAACTCTGTAACTATGAGAGGTTTTCTGAATACTGGCCTTGGTAATTGTATTGTATATGTCTCTGGTTGACATATTGTTGGCATCCTTCACTGTGTAAACGAATTCTTGTGGCCTCTTGTACAAGATCTTGAAGTTCTAGAGATCTTGGTGTATTGAGAGGTTGTCATGAATTTTCCTACACGAACACACACACACGCTTCCCTGTAGGCCCCACACACACACACACACACACACACACATACATAAACGCTTCTCCACGCATGCACCTCTGACACACACACACACACACACACGCTCCTCTATGCGCACACACACACACACACACACATGACGCTTCTCCACACACACACACACACGCTCCTCTATACACACACACACACACACTCCTCTATACACACACACACACACACACACATGACGCTTCTCCACTCATGCACCTCTGACTCACACACATACACACACACACACTGCAGGTGACTTCTATTGATTGATATACAGTTTTCATGTTTTCATGGTTGCTGTCCTTCAATATCACTTTTTTTCTTCACCCTCGGTTCAATTCAGTTCATTATTATTATTATTATTTATATTAGCATACAAGATTTTCAATTCATTTTAACAGTTATAGTAAAAAAAAATTCCTCCCCTCTCTCTCTGTCTCTGTCTCTGTCTCTCTCTCTCTGTCTCTCTCTCTGTCTCTCTCTGTCTCTGTCTCTCTCTGTCTCTGTCTCTGTCTCTGTCTCTCTCTGTCTCTGTCTGTCTCTGTCTGTCTCTGTCTCTGTCTCTCTCTGTCTCTGTCTCTGTCTGTCTCTGTCTCTGTCTCTGTCTCTGTCTCTGTCTCTGTCTCTGTCTCTCTCTCTCTCTCTCTCTCTCTCTCTCTCTCTCTCTCTCTCTCTCTCTCTCTCTCTCTCTCTCTCTCTCTCTCTCTCTCTCTCTCTCTCTTTCTTATCCCCCCCCCCTCTCTCTCTCTCTCTCTCTCTCTCTCTTTCTTGAATGGTCCCACGTCACAACTAACCTTTCGAAACCGTTCCTCGGCCTTCATCATCACAAGTAAAGGAGGTGAACTAGACTACTAAGATATACCACGCGACACAGAACCCTTACACGCATAATATTATACAATTTGTTGATATTCTTGTCTCACCTTCTCTATCGTAATAATACCGTTCAGTCCATCTCATGCATGTACAGTTAGACACATGAATGGGTGCTTGGTACAGCCCAGGTGAAAATACTTACTTGTCCAATTTGAGTAACCAGTGTCTATTATCATGAAGGTACTTGCTTTTTATTACCATCCTCAATATTGACTTCTACCCCTGCTGATGTCTCCTATTTGGCACTAAGGAACCAGTGTCTATTATCAGGTACTTGCTTTTTATTACCATCCTCAATACTGACTTCTGCCCCTGATGTCTCCTATTTGGCACTAATAAGGAACTTGATATTGGGAGAAATTGACCATCTTTCACTTGGGCTGTACCACCCATTCATGTGTCTAACTAACTGTACTAAATAATCGCTAAATATGACCAGATAGTTACATATATTCAAAACCAATTTCTATTCTAACAACATGTGTAATTTACCACATGAGAAGTATAGGTATATCTGTCATCTCTGCTTTCAAATTGTGTTACAACATCACTATAGCTCATACATACGTAGGTGAAAATGAAGCGAACTTATGCTGCCGACTGTATACCTATATACTGGGCTTCCATGCATTGGGTAGTGGTCATCTTTCACTCTCAATCAATCAATCAATGAATCAGTCAGTCTTTACCTTCCACCCTCCCTCTCTCAAATCAACTAACTGTCCCTCCTTTCTTTCTATAATTCCCTCGTTCTTGCTGTCCCACCACTATATCACCTTTTCCTTCCCTCCTTTCTTTCTATAATTCCCTCGTGTTTGCTGTCCCACCACTATATTCTTGCCTTCTCCCTCCCTCCTTAATTTCTATAATTCCCTCGTGTTTGCTGTCCCACATCTCTATTCTTGCCTTCTCCTTTCTTTCTATAATTTCTTCGTGTTTGCTGTCCCATCTCTCTATTATTACTTTCTTCGTCTTTTCGTACTGCACCTACAGGGTCTTTCAGGCCTAAGGTAGTCTTCTTTCATAGTCAATCAATCGCATGGTGTAGAGTGAAATCTGTTTCATTAATAGGCATAGTTTGGAAGGATCAGCAGTTACCCTCCATTCAGTTCACACACACTATGTTTATCTCCTCTTCTATTTTCTTTGTGTTTCTTTCCTGTCCACCATTTCTATCTATATCTCAATCCTGTAAAACTAAAAATAAGAAAGAACGATAAGTTAACACACACACTTACACACACACACACTTATACACACACACTTATACACACACACACTTACACACTTACACACACACACTTACACACACACACTTATACACACACACACTTACACACACACACACACTTACACACACACACTTACACACACACACTTACTCACACACACACACACACACACACTTACACACACACACACACACACACTTACACACACACACACACACACACACACTTACACACACACACACACACACACATTAACCTCAGGGTGGTCTTCTTTCATCTTCAATCAATAATATTATGTTTTCTCTTACTCTTTCACATGCATGGATATTCACTAATTACACTCACTATACTTATACATACCAACACTATAGACCTCTGTCACCAAAACAGTCACACAATATATATGTTTATAATAGTAATTCACCCTACAGATAATTAATCGATCGAGTTTCTGTCGGGTGATTACAAAGGGGACAGAGATACAAACTGTGAAATTTTACTACTTCATCATCATCATTATCATTATCATTATTATCATTATGTTTGTGTTGGGTGTCATTCCTTCCTCTCATAATTGTCTACTTAAATCATCATCATCATCATCATTATTATCATTATATTTGTGTTAGGTACATGTCCTTCCTTCCTTTCATAATTGCCTACTTAAATCAATACCATTTTTATTATGTTTCTTTTGGGTGTCTTTCCTTTCATAATAAATAACAGGTATAGGGGATGGACGTGTGATATTCTCTTCCACATCTCAACACCTTCATCTGTATCGACCTTAATCCATCCATGTCTTGCCTGAAACTGTCCTCACCTGTAGTCGGTTGGTTTGTTTTCGTGTGTCTGATCTCCAGCAAGTTATAAAGGAGGAGGCACACCTATACAGTACTATTTGCATGGTAAAGTGTCAATGCAGAACGTTATTGTGACGCTTAGAATATTAGCTGTAAATTCTCACTTCTTAAAAATGTAATCTAATGAAAATGTTATTGTGACACTTAGAATAGAATCTGTACATCCTCGTCTTAAAAATGTAATCAATGAAAATAATAATGTTGATAATGAAAACAGTATTGTGACACTTAGAATAGAAACTGTAAATCTTCACGTCTTAAAAATATAATCTATGAAATAATGTTGATAATGAAAACAACATTGTGACACTTAGAATAGAAACTGTA
This sequence comes from Petrolisthes cinctipes, assembly GCA_033782935.1. Taxonomy (NCBI): domain Eukaryota; kingdom Metazoa; phylum Arthropoda; class Malacostraca; order Decapoda; family Porcellanidae; genus Petrolisthes; species Petrolisthes cinctipes. Next base: position 31,041 of record JAWQEG010004696.1, on the reverse strand, counting down.
AATCCTCACGTCTTAAAAATATAATCAATAAAAATTAATAATGTTGATGAAAAAAAAAAAAACGTTCTTTATTATTTTATACTTACCAACATCAAGTTCATAATATATTTGTAACATCTGCTGTATAAAGCTAACTAGTGCCACATATATATTACTAAAAGCTGAGAGAGAGATCAACACGAAAACAAACTGATGACGATAATGTGAAAAATTTCTCCTAGATGTTCATTTGACGAGTCCTCCTTGTTGTGAGCACCGAGGGAAATATAGATAGAGAGACACGAAGGTCATTGTTTTTGTTGCGATACCTATACCAACCCACCTTGGACTATGTTGGTCACTGTCCTTCGTATTCGCCAGTTTCTTGCCCTGAGGTAATGTGTGTGTGTGTGTGTGTAAATGTTTGTTTGTGTGCGTGTAAGTTTGTAAGAGTGTGTGTGTGTGTGTGTAAGTTTTTAAGTGTGTGTATGTGTCTGTTTTTGTGTGTAAGTGTGTGTGTGTAAGTGTGTTAACCTATTGTTCTTACTTATTTTTAGTTTTACAGGATTGAGTCAAGCTCGTAATGTCCCGTTTTTAAAGCCCAATGTGTGTGTGTGTGTATTAACTTAGTTTGTTCTTATTTATTCTCATTTTTTACAGGATTGAGTCAAGCTCGTAATGTCCCGTTTTTAATACCCAATTCTTATGTATTTTTCTTGTATTTTATATTTATATTTTGTGCACACACCACTTGTTCTGATAATGTGTTCCATTAATCTATTACTCTATTTGGAGAGATGTACTGTATTTCTGTATTTCTTGTTGTAACTGAAGAGTGATGTGTGTGTATACTGAGAGTGTGTGTGTGTATACTGAGAGTGTGTGTGTGTATACTGAGAGTGTGTGTATGTATACTGAGAGTGTGTGTGTGTATACTGAGAGTGTGTGTGTGTATACTGAGAGTGTGTGTGTGTATACTGAGAGTGTGTGTGTGTATACTGAGAGTGTGTGTGTGTATACTGAGAGTGTGTGTGTGTATACTGAGAGTGTGTGTGTGTATACTGAGAGTGTGTGTGTGTATACTGAGAGTGTGTGTGTGTATACTGAGAGTGTGTGTGTGTATACTGAGAGTGTGTGTGTGTATACTGAGTGTGTGTGTGTATACTGAGAGTGTGTGTGTGTATACTGAGTGTGTGTGTGTATACTGAGTGTGTGTATACAGTGTGTACAGCCACAATCAAATATCCACCCACACTTTCCTTCCATCGTGCAAATAAATCTGTATCATATCAAAATATAATCATACAACAACACCTTACGTCAACTCTACCCCCTCAATTATTATTATGAGGTGCTACAAAATCATACATACACGTGTTGTTCTTTATTACCAAGATATTTACTGCTATGGAAAGAAAGTGTTGTCGGTGGATATTTGATTGTGGCTGTACAGTGTGTGTGTGTGTGTGTGTGAGGGGGAGGAGGGTAAAGGGAGGGTTGTGGGGTATATGGTGTTCTTGCCCACCCACTTTTATTACCTTGCTTACCTTGAAGTGTTCGGTTCGTTCGTCTGAATCTTTGCTCTCACAGTCTGAACCCGTATCCATATAAGTAAAGTTCACTACTAAGGTACAGCCACAATCAAATATCCACCAACACTTTCCCTCCTTAAAATGTAATCAATGAAATAATGATGATGAAATCGGTCTTTATTTTAATGCACTTATTCCAATGGAGATCTTATTATTGTGTATTTGTTTACTGTCTCTAGGTATTCGAAGCATGCACACATGAATACGTATTAGTGCTCGTGACTGTACAGCCACAATCAAATATCCACCGACACACTCCTTCCATAGGGCAAATAAATCAGTATCATATCAAAATATAATCATACAACAACACCTTACCTCAAATCAACCCCCACAATTATTTTTATGAGGTGCTGCAAAATCATACACGTGTTGTTCTTTATTACCAAGATATTTACTACGATGGATGGAAAGTGTCGGTGGATATTTGATTGTGGCTGCACATACAATGGAATACAGGGAACGGTATCATCTCCCATTAGTAGTTGAAGTCATAGGGTAGCCAGGGAAATGCTGGTGAACGAACACTTAACATCCCATCTCAGGCCACTCTACCCTAACCCAACCCAGCCAGCCAACCTTAACCCAACACAACCCTACCCCACTCCTTCTCCAACTTTCCCCTTCCACCTCAGCTAACCCTAACCCAACCCAACCCCACTCCTTCCCGCCCCACCCCAACCAACCCTAAAATAACCCCACCCAACCCTAACCCCACCCCAACTAACTCAGCCAACACCCTAAAAAACTAAAACAACCCCAGCCCAGCAAACCCCAAAACAATCCCAGCCAAATCTAACCCAACCCTGACCCAATCCCACCCCAGCCAACCCCACCCACCCCAACCAATCCCCAGCCCCACCTCACTCCACCCCCACCCCTACCCCACCCCACTCCTTCCCCCAAAACACAGCAGCCCCTGTTGACCATGGATACCGATTCATAACAAAGACTGATTCTCATTCTCGTAATGTATGTACATAGCTCTCTTTCTGATCGTATCGGACATACATAACTTGACCTCTTTCTGTCTATCTCTCTTCCATCTTCACATCCCTCATTCTCTATTATACATACACACACTTTCGGAGTTTCACACACACACACACACACACACACACACAAGGAGTTTTACACACACACACACGTTCACGCATTCATACTTATCACACAAACACACACACACACTTTCGCATTATTATTCACTTTCACACACACACACAATTTTCTTTGGTGCTTGCTGTCTGTCTGTCCCTCCTTTTCATCACCTTCCCTCGTCCTATATACCGTACCTTCACTAGGGTTTCCCAGGCTTAGATAGAGCAGCGGTTTTCATTTTGTTCTCAGTCAATCAATAGTTTCAATATTGGTTGTTGGTTTGTTCATTCCTCCTCAGTCAATCAATAGTTTCAATATTGGTTGTTGGTTTGTTCATAGTTTTAATATTGGTTGCTGGTTTGTTCATAGTTTCAATATTGGTTGCTGGTTTGTTCATAGTTTTAATATTGGTGGTTGTTTTGCAGAGTGAGCAGCGTGGTGAAGGATGCATCTCGTGTGGCTGCTGAGGCTATTAAGCAGGACCTTCTCTTTCAACAACAGGCCCGCTCCCTGTCTGTTGTTCATGGCAACCTCAAGGACCTCAAGCCAAAGGTATGTACAGTATGTAGGTTACAGACAGTCACGCACCTTCTCCCTCGTCTCTCGTCTTTACATGGCCTTCCAATCCAAGGGCGATCTTCTTTCATCTTCAATTCAATTCACAGGTCACCATGCCACACCACTCTATACCACATTACACTCCACTATGCTACACTCACACCACTATACCACACTACATAACACCTGGGGTTCAGAGTTTCACAGCATCTAATAATAATAATCAAGGTGTCTTGTTTATCAATTATAAGCACATTATATATCCCAACATATGTTACGAGTTTTGTCACCATATTTTGTAAATCACAATCTGATTTAACTTCATGAATAGGGCGCAGTTGGAAAGTTTGTTTGTTGTAAAAATGACTGCACGGTCTGCACCACTAATATGAAACTTTTTTTGTAGGTGCGGACATTTGTGGAGGACAGCGTGAGGCTGTGTCGCCCTGAAAACGTTCACATCTGTGATGGCAGTGAGCGGGAGTTGCGACATCTGCTCAATGTGATGCAGCAGGCTGGGATGATTGAGCCACTACCCAAGTACCGCAACTGCTGGCTGGCACGCACCGACCCCGGCGATGTGGCACGTGTTGAAAGTAAAACCTTCATTGTGACCAAGGAGAAGCGTGACACAGTGCCCGCGGGTAAGGAAGGCGTCAGTGGCACACTGGCTCGCTGGATGTCTCCTGAGGAATTGAAGGAGGCAGTAGCAGAGCGCTTCCCTGGCTGTATGGCTGGCAGGACCATGTATGTGGTGCCTTACTCCATGGGTCCTGTAGGGTCACCACTCTCTAAGATTGGTGTACAAGTTACAGACTCGCCTTATGTAGTTGCCTCCATGCGTACAATGACCCGCATGGGAGGTCAGGTGCTGACCACACTGGATGATCAAGATTTTGTTAAATGTCTCCACTCTGTTGGATGCCCGCTGCCCCTCAAACGACCTTTAGTCAACAACTGGCCATGTGACCCAGCTCAAACCATTGTCACACACGTGCCAAATACCAATGAAATCATCTCCTTCGGGTCTGGGTATGGTGGCAATTCTCTCCTGGGCAAGAAATGTTTTGCTCTACGTCTGGGATCAACCATAGCCCGGCGTGAAGGCTGGCTGGCTGAACACATGCTCATCTTGGGTATCACAAATCCTCAGGGTGTCAAACGTTACATTGCTGCTGCCTTCCCATCTGCTTGTGGCAAAACTAACCTGGCCATGATGACTCCTTCATTGCCTGGGTACAAGATCGAGTGTGTCGGTGACGACATTGCCTGGATGAAGTTTGATGAAGAAGGCGTCCTTCGCGCCATCAACCCCGAAAATGGCTTCTTTGGTGTGGCTCCTGGGACCTCAATGAAGACCAACCCCATGGCCATGAAAACTGTCCTCAGCAACACCATCTTCACCAACGTAGCCAAGACCAGCGACGGTGGTGTATTCTGGGAAGGATTGGAGAAGGAGACTCCTAACAATGTGTCTATTAGGTCATGGCTGGGAGATGAGAACTGGAGTGCTGAGAGTGGCAAGCCAGCCGCCCACCCCAACTCACGCTTCTGTACACCTGCCTCCCAGTGCCCCATCATTGACCCTGCCTGGGAGGATTCTGCTGGTGTGCCCATATCTGCTATCCTCTTTGGTGGCCGGAGACCAGAGGGTGTCCCACTGGTATATGAGGCATACGACTGGAAACATGGCGTGCTAGTTGGGGCTGCCATGCGCTCTGAGGCCACAGCTGCAGCAGAACACAAAGGTAAAGTCATCATGCACGACCCCTTCGCCATGCGTCCCTTCTTTGGCTACAACTTCGGGCAGTACTTGGCTCACTGGCTGAGTATGGAGGGACGCACAACCCGCGCTCTACCCAAGATCTTCCATGTCAATTGGTTCCGCAAGGACGAAAAGGGCAGCTTCATCTGGCCTGGCTTTGGTGAGAACGTGAGAGTGTTGGACTGGATCCTGCAACGTGTGGAAGGTAATGACGTAGCAGAAGAGAGTGCTGTTGGTCTTCTGCCTCGCCCTGGCTCTCTCAACTTGGAAGGACTCGACACTTCTACTCTGGACACTCACGAACTCTTCCGTCTACCAAAGGGCTTCTGGGAGCAGGAAGTTCGAGCCATTGCCAAGTATTTTGATGAGCAGGTGGGCGATGATCTTCCTAATGAGATCCGGGAGCAACTCAAGAGCCTTGAAAAGCGGGTGGAGAAAATGTAAAAAAACAAACAACCAAAGACAACTGGAGGTGGAGTGACAACTTTTAATGGACATTCCAAAACTGGTGAAGGGTGATTTCACAGTCATATTTGTTTATTAGATTCCTTCCCAGTCACACATACTTGTCAGTCTTCATAATTTCCAAAAAGCTCTGGATCTACATCCACAAAATGTATCTAGCAATTAGATAATGATCACTTCACTAAAGTTACTCACCAAATTTATCAAGTAACTCGGCCACAGTTCATTTTTACAAGATTCAGTTAGTTCCATTAGGGTGCTTACAAATCACCATAAATATAACTGTGAAATTAACCCACTGGGTACTAGTGGGGCTGGTCCCATCTAAACAGCACTTGGAATAGATAAGGAACAACAAGGTATGAGGAGGAGCCTTTATTAAAAATATTTCACTACTGCCTCTTCTGGTAAAACCAGTAGTAAAATGTCATGAATGTTACATGCTCCTCATACAATGTTGTTCCTTATCCCTTCTGTCAAACTAGTGCATTATTTAACTCAGCACTTGGGGTGACGAGTCTTTCTCTATTTTCTCTTCTCAGGAGGTTATATTTTAGCGTTTTTTTCACTGGGGTATTAAAGTACTACGGTATTTGAAAGTCATATTTCTCTACTTCCTCATGACCAATGCAATATTCCTCATATATACTCTCATTTAGCTTTGACGAGCTAATGTATTGGTGTGGGTTTTACCACGCAAACCTTTTTACATGTGATATTCCCTCCTACTTGTTGGAGAGCAATAAATTAGTTTTATACATGTTAATATGCCTGTCAGTCATACCTTGTTAGGTGTTTTCTTATAGGTAAATCTACTGTGTTTTTTAGGTATTTCTAATGTAGGTTTCCAAATATGTAGCTTATTAAACCCACTTTGCACTGACCTCTGGCCAAATATTTGGGGTGTTGCTTTATTGGGTTTTGGTGGCATCATTTGACATAAAAATAAGTGACTAGTAATCAGATAATGATGTAAAATTAATTGTTACAAACTATTGCAACATCAGTGTCAGTAACAGATAAGCATTCCTAAGCTAAAACACGGATAAATTAACAAGTTCCTTCATGCCTGTTATTCCACCTATCTGTCACCTTCACCATCATCCTACAGTGTCTTTCAGGCCTAAGGCCATCTTCTTTCATCCTTAAATCTAATCATGACAACTACACCACCACCAATAACAATGACAATAACTCCAGCACCTCAACTACAGCAAATTGTACAAAACAGTTAGACTATTTGTTATCACTGGTACAGTATCTTAATAACCTATAGCTTCCCTCCGTGATATCAGTGTACTGTCAACCCAGGCCAGGCCAGGCCAGGTCACTGTAGTATTAAATATAGCTTTGAATAATATATTTAAGTAGTTAATATGATGTCACCAAACTGGAAGCTACTAATTCATCCAAAAGATTTTTTCAAGCTCTTTATTTACCAGAACAGTTGTCAGAGCTACAGTAGTTTTACTCTTATTAACGTTCAACCTTCAATATTTTCTCTATTATTGTTTTAAAATGATATATTTTAATACTAATGTACTTATAAATTAATGTAATGATAAAAACACTTCATAATAACTCGATACAGTACAGTATTCTTCCTTAGGTTAATATAATATCACATATTTATGAGAAACATATAATTATATTTGGAAAAAATATTAAGAGTTTTATTGAATGAAGCTATAATAATATCACATTTAGCCAAGTTAATGAACAGCAGAATACCTTTTGAATGAATAAAATTGATGCAATACAAAGTGAATAACAACAAAGCTTGTTTATAAGAAATCTATTATTTCAAAATGACCAATTGAAGTTTGGACAAACATTTTGGTTCACATTTCCTGATATAGGCCTATTTATCCCTTGAAATTTGGAATGAATTTTCTATATTAATGTAGAATGTAGAAATTGGGTGAATAAATATAAAAACTCTCCTTATAATATTATTACGGTATTATTCGAGCACTTATCCATAATCGCTGCCATCAATTCTTTTCTGCCAAATACATTTCTTAGTGCATTTACGTCATTTCCTGATCGGTAATTTCCATCACAAATGCATGCATAACTTTCATAATACAACTATTTTTTTTTTACAACGGCTATATTTGGGCGGACGGTCATGGTTAGGTCCCGGTAGTCTGTCGCAGTCCAGGTTAGGTTAGGTTAGGTCAGGTCAGGCCAGGTCTACTTAATTCTATTTAATGCGTTATAGTGTTTTTCAGACGAATCTGTAGTTCAAATTTGGCGAAAATTAGTGTTTTTTGGAGATTGGGAGGGGGGATATATATAAAAAAAATAATTGAGGACGAATGTAAAAAAAAAAAAAACTATAAAACATTGTATTATGAAAACCTCCAGTCGAAAATATATTATGGACAAGTGCTGGAATATTTCCATTATTACCGATTACTGATATTATTATTATCACCATCATTCATCATTATTATTATTATTATACCCAAGTCTCAATTAAATTTATCATGGTTCGTCTACTATACTTATAATTATTTCCATTTTTATGGAATGAATTAATAAAAAGTCTAATTAATTTACTCACCTTACTCACATCACGTTTTTTTTTCTTTTATTTACTTCACGCGTCTTTAATTTTCTTTCTTCTTTTCTTCAACATCTTAATTTTTCTTCTTTTCTTTTCTTCAACATCAAAATTTTAGTTTTTCTTTTCTTCACTCGTCTTAATTTTCGTTCTTCTTTTCTTCACTGTCTTAATTTTCATTTTTTTTCTTTTCTTCATCTTAATTTTTAGTCTTCTTCGTTCTTGTTTTTTTCACACGTCTTAATTTTCATTTTTCTTTTTTTTACTCGTCTTAATCTTGTCTCAATACACACACCACAAGTAATAATAACAACAATAATATGGACACAGGCTTATTAGGGTTGAGTCGAGAGGCATGATGACAACCATCGAAGTCACAGGTATCATGGCACACTTCAATGACTTCTTAATATTGTCTCATCAGAGGGCTTGGGTAATTGGCACTGGCATCCACAACACACACACCACCACAAGTAACAATAATAATATGGACACATGCTTATTAGGGTTGAGTCGAGAGGCATCATTACAGCCATCATAGTCACAAGTATCATGGCACACTTCAATGACTTCTCCTTGGTCCGTCTTTCCAGTCTCACAGTCCGTCCCCATGTCACCAGGAGCACAGGATCTTACCATAGACCTCAGCAAGCCTGTAGGTAAACAATTATAATATATGTATAGTAATTAATTATGCGGGTTTGTAGGTGGTAAATGGGGTGTAGTAGCACAGTGTTGGTAAATAAATCTGGAGTAACTGCTGGCAGATTCCTCAACAAAACTATTATTCCAAGCAACAGGCCATCATTATTTTTTATATTTGTTAATTAAGGGGGTAATTCACTTTTGTTGTTACATTGCAGTGCCTTAATTGATTTCCTCCAGAGTATAATTATATGCCAGGAAACAAGATCAAATGATAAAAAATAATGGTGTTCTGTTGCTTGGAATAGTTTGGAGGATTCAGTTGCTGCTCCAGATTTACAAACACAAAAATTTCCACCTTAATTTAAGGACCCTATGATCGTGTATAAAAAAATGGAGGCTTCTGATTCTACCTAACCATTTCACGGAACAAGCTTCTTCCATATAAGTGTGTGTGTTTCGTGGCAGTATTTGAAGGACTAATTTATCTTCAATTTTCTGACTACATCACACACAGGGTTCCTTAAGTTTGAGCATTAACGTTATCCCACTGGTATAGGACTGGTATTGTGTTGTATGAGGCTGTAGTTGGCTGTAGTAGGCTGGTGTGTGTGTGTGTGTATGTTGGCCTGTAGCTACTGAACTGGGGCGTGTGTGTGTGTGTGTGTGTGGACTTACTGGTTTCATCTTGACCAGGTATGCTTGTGTGTGTGTGTGTGTTTTCTCCTGTACTGGACTGGTGAGTGTGTGTGTGTGTGTATTGGGCTGTACTGGACTGGTGAGTGTGTGTGTGTGTATTGGGCTGTACAGGACTGATGTGTTTGTGTGTGTGTGTATTGGGCTGTACTGGACTGGTGAGTGTGTGTGTGTGTGTGTTGGGCTGTACAGGACTGGTGTGTGTGTGTGTGTGTGTATTGGGCTGTACAGGACTGATATGTGTGTGTGTGTGTGTGTTGTACTGTAGGCCTACTCACTAGTATCCTCTGGGCCAGGTATGCTCGTCTTTATGGTGATACAGTAAGACATGGTATCAGGACAGGTTTTGGGGGCTGGGGGGATCTTGGTACACTCCTCTTCCTCCCCAACACCCTCACACTGCACACATTCCAACCCCCATCCTGTAAATATAAAGACATTGCTTAATTAAGGGGGTGTGGGAATAGGGGACAGGCTTGGGGGGGGTGTTAGGGGGGTGCGGGAGTAGGGGGACAGGCTTGGGGGGGGGGTTCGGGGGGTGCGGGAGTAGGGGGACAGGCTTGGGGGAGGTTAAGGGGGTGCGGGAGTAGAGGGACAGGCTTGGGGGGGGGGGTTAGGGGGGTGTGGGAATAGGGGACAGGCTTGGGGGGGGTGTTAGGGGGGTGCGGGAGTAGGGGGACAGGCTTGGGGGGGGGGTTCGGGGGGTGCGGGAGTAGGGGGACAGGCTTGGGGGAGGTTAAGGGGGTGCGGGAGTAGAGGGACAGGCTTGGGGGGGGGGTTAGGGGGGTGCGGGAGTAGGGGGACAGGCTTGGGGGGGTTAGGGGGGTGCGGGAGTATGGGGACAGGCTTGGGGGAGGGGTTAGGGGGGTGCGGGAATAGGGGACAGGCATTTCTACCCCCCCCAAGCCTGCCCCCCTACTCCCGCACCCCTCCAAAGCCTGTCCCCTACTCCCCCATCCCCTTAATTAAGCGGATACTTCATTTTTGTTGCATTGGAGTGTCATGATTCCTCCAAAGTATGCCAGGAAACAGAACCAAATGAACACAAATAATGGTACGTGTTCTGTTGCTTGGAATAGTTTGGAGGAATCAGCTAGCAGTTTTTCCAGATTTACCAACACTGTATACTTCCAGCTTAAGGGGAGAACTTAATTCTTGTATGGGTAGTAATAATTATTGCCAACAACTTATAATGCATGTGTTTATATATTAATGTTAGAACAATTAATAGGAATTCATCGTGTACAGTTGGCAAAATATAAACTGCGACAACTTTCGACGCAACGTAGAGTGTATCAATTAAGTGTCCATAGTTGTTTGGAGTGATCATAAGTATGTAAAACAGAAGGGTATGTACAGTCGTGGTCAAATATAATCATCCATATAGGGATAACTCACATAAGAGTTTGACAGCTTCCCTCTGTTCCATAGCTGATAAACTTTCCAATAAATAGGTTAAAACCATCTTTTAATTTACTACAAGTATCTACACACTACTTAAAAACAATAATATCATATGTGAACGTGAAAACATTAGACAGTAAATTGTTTCAGATACCCATATGTGGATTATTATTATTGACCACGACTGTACATTTTCTTTTGTATTACATGCTTTTGGTCCCTAGAAATAGTTGTGGGTGTTAATAACTAATACATAACGTTCGTCCATAAAGATTTGTCGCAATTCATAATATTTTGTCAACTGTAAATTTCCATCACATCATAAAGAATTGACACGTAGCCTACTGCCTTTCATGTGATCATATTCCATCCATTCAGAGACCTTCACCTTCCTATAATGAACAAACTAACTACAAAGAGAGAGAGAATATAAAGGAATACAAAGGAAGTAGACTAGGCAACAGCTGAAGAGAGAGAAAAGGAAAAATACAAAGGAATACAAATGAAGTAGAGGCAACAGTTGAAGAGAGAGAAAAGGAAGGATACAAAGGAAGTAGAAGCAACAGGAGGCCCATAGTGGTCTCTCACGAAGTTTACCTGTTTTACTACGTTAATCTAGACTACGTATGTACGTGTTGAATGATAATAATTGACTTGAAACACCAAAACCCAAATTAATTAAAGTACTGTATTGACGATTAACCTTACCTTGCTGACAGAGTGTAGCGATGAGAACGAGAAGCATAATATGAGTGATGTTCCAGACTGAAGTCATGATGGTGTTGTTGTGGCTTTAGAATTCACGTAGGCTACACTCTCCACTTGTATACACACACCACTACGTAAACAACAGCAGCAGGTGGTAGTAGTAGTAGCCTAGTAGCAGGAGGACTCTAGCTGTGTTGTGTGTAGCCTAATGTGTGTGTGTGTCCAGTTGTGATTAATAAATTTCTATGGTGATCTTCTTTTGGTGTTCACGTAGACCTGTCGGGAATGAAGTTTGTTGCACCACTACGTAAACATGCAATATCAGTTAGCAAGACTCTAGCTGTGTTGTGTGTAGCCTAATGTGTGTGTGTGTAGTGTAGCTAGTTGTGATCAAATTCTGTGGTGAACTTTTTTTTGGTGTTCACGCAGACCTGTCGGAAATAAAGTTTGCACATTAATAAATAAATAGAGGAATTAATTAAGGGGGAAATTTTGTGTTAGTAAATCTGAAGCAACTCATGAATCCTCCAAACTATTCCAAGCAACAGACCACGTACGTACACTGGGTCAAAAAAGTATCGCGCAAGACAGTGGGGTCCGATGGTTCTGTAAATGATCGCTACAGCTCATGATAAAGAAGCTCGTTTTCAGTAGCCATCGTCTTTGGAGTCAAAATGATTCACGAGGGAAATGCACGATACTTTTTTGATCGAGTGTACACCATTAATTTTGCTCTTCTGCTGGTTCTGTTTCCTGGCATACTTTATTTAATTGGAGGAATCAAGGCACTCCAATGTAACAAAAGTGAATTACCTCCTTAACAAATATAAATAATGATGGCCTGTTGCTTGGAAGAGCTATTTAAGGGGGTGCGGGAGTAGGGGACAGGCTTGGGGTGGGGGGGGGGGTGCGGGAATAGGGGGACAGGCTTGGGGGGGGGGTAGAAAGCCTGTCCCCAATTCCCGCACCTCCCTAACCCCCCCAAGCCTGTCCCCCTACCCCCCCCCCCAGCCTGTCCCCCTACTCCCGCACCCCCTTAAGGAATCTGCAGTTTTACCAACACTGTGCTACACCCCCCTTTCCCCCCAACCCCATCCCCCAAACCCGCATAATAGAAAATGTACAGTAATAATAAGTTTCAATGAGTGGGAAAGTGGGAGAGTGAAACATTATTCCCACTACCCGCATTTCCGAGAGAATTCTGTATATTACGTTCGTGTCCAAAGTCACATATTTTTTTTTTTCTCTCTCTCTCTCTCTCATGGCACTTTTGTTTGTTTCTCTGATTGTTTGTTTAAGGAAAGATTATTTTGTTGGTGATTTTGAAGGTCTTTGCTGCTGATTCCTCCAAACTATATCACAATAAAACAAAAAAACTATTCTTTTAGCTGTTTTCTGGTATAGTTAGGAGGAATCAGTAGCCTTCTAAATTACCAACAAGATAATGAGAGAGAGAGAGAGAGAGAGAGAGAGAGAGAGAGAGAGAGAGAGACGGAGAGAGAGATAGAGCGATAGGCCTGGAAGACTCTGTAGATATGTAAGGTATAACGAGGGTCAAGATGATAGAGAATTGGGGCAGAAACCACGAGGATAAATTGAAAAAAAAAAAAAAAAAAAAAAAAAAAAAAGTGGGGGGGCGACAGACAGTTGATTTGTTTCTCTGTGTTAAGGGACCTCGTGTTGTAGTCAGAAAATTGGAGGTTCGTGAGTCCTTCAAACATTGCCACGAAACACACACACCTATATTGAAGGAGCTTGTTTCGTGGCATAGTCAGGAGGAATCAGAAGCCACCACAAGTCTCATATACGATCACTGGGTCGTTAATTAAGGAGATACTATACTTTTTGGAACATTGGAGGTGACCCATTCCTTCAAACTACTAGAACAGTGGTTCTCAACCTGGGTGCCATGGACCCCAAGGGGTCCATGGCAAGAATTTAGGGGGGGAATGACGGGCTGTCACAAATTATACAATTCTTGCCATGGACAAAAAAAAAAAAAACTTGAATCACTCTGTCCTGGCAGAAGACTTAAATAAAGCAAGTGTTCTCTTCATCAACATTTTGTTTTTATTTTATTGAAACCTTTTTTTTTGGCGGGGTGGGATTTGGGAAAATATGCAGGGTAGCCACATGAATGTTGAGAATTCATGAAGGGGGGAATGGACTGAAAAAGGTAGCGTGTTTCTTGGAATCATTTGAAGGAATCAGTTACTCCACATTCCTTACATCTATCTTTCCCTGTCCTTTCATTCCTCCCTCCCTTCCTTCCTTCCGACCCGCATATGTAGCAATTTCATTGTACTGTACCTTAAACTGACTAACTGGCCTCTTGAGTCACAAACACTTATTATTATTACTAGCTGGCAAATTCTATTATAATTTCTATACAGTATACACAGCACTATATAATTATCTTATAACGAGATCAGAACTGCATACATACCAACAAGTGATAAATTCTAAGCAGTTTAATAAATACCAACCCAGTCGTAAACACAACACCGAACACTGACACAATTCTATTATAATTTCTACATACACAGCACTATATAAATTATGACGAGATCAGAACTGCATACATACCAACAAGGGAAAAATCTAAGAAGTTTAAATAAATACCAACCCAGTACTGCAGAGATACCAACAAGTACTAATTCTAATAGGTCTTAAAAATAAATACCAATTAACCTAGTATTGCATTTCAATATTACAGATATCAACAAATTAAGGCCTAGATTCTTAGAAGTTTAATAAATACCAACTCATATTTAGGACTGCAACTATAGCTATCACTCTATTTATCTCCCTAGCTAATAGTAGGCTACATGGTCGTTTTGGCCTAGTGTATAGTGTCTTAATTCTTGTATCCCCTTGACATACATTCTCCTTACTTTTACCCTTCAGACACACACACACACACACAGAGACACAGATAGATATAGTAATCCTATTCTTAACAGACTTAGGGTACATACTAGGCTTCACTTAAGGGGGTCATTTCAGAGAGCAACTGTGATTCCTCCAAACTATTGCTATAAAACAGAACCCTAGCTCTCGTATTCTAAGGCACAGTCACGAGCACTAATAAGTATACAGCTTTGGTAGAAGCTTCGAACAGTCTAAATTCATCAACGAGCTAATTGCAATGGAGATCTTATTGTGCATTTATTTACTGCATCTAGGTATTCGAAGCACACCTGTATACTTATTAGTGCTCGTGACTGTACGGTGCTACTAGTGTGTTTCCCATCATTGTTTGGAGGAATCAGCAGGCCTGCATTTATTAACCCACAGCAAATTACCCTTTTAAGGACCCTAGCTGTGATCATGTATAAGAATTGGAGACTTCTGATTCCTCCTGACTATGCCACGAAACAAGCTCCTTCCCTATAGGTGTGTGTGTTTCGTGGCAATATTTGAAGGCCTCACTAACCTCCAGTTTTCTGACTACATCACAAGGTCCTCAATGGTACTAATAGGGGATCTGTTTCTTGGTATAGTTTGGAGGAATCACAACAGATCTTCCGATTCACCAACAAGAGAATCTGTGGAACCTTGACCTGAGCTTATAACCATCTTACAGTAGGCTATAAATAGTATTCTTGGACTCGTGTATCTTCAGCTGTACCTCCTTTCCATCTATTTCTTTCTTATTTGCTGACCCACCTATATCACCTTCTCCCTCAATCTACAGGGTTTTTCAGGCCTAGGGCATTTTCTTTTATCCTCAAATTAATTACTTTTAACATACAAACACAAATTTATACTTTAGCATAGGACAATGTACACATGTATTTTTCATCAATCAAAAACTTGTTTAACCTAGTTTATTAAGAGAACTACTGTAAATGCTTTTGGGTAAATTGGAGCAGTATAAGCCTACTGATTCCTCCAAACTATCCCACAGAAAACTAAATTAATCACCTCAATGTTACTATTATAATTAGGGTTTTGTTTCGTGACATAATTTGGAGGAGCAAGAATTAAAGTATAACCTCCAATTTACCCTCGAGTTTTTTCTCCCCTTGATAAATAATAAAATCCCACTTCCACCTCACTGACCTGCTGTCTTTGAACTACGAGGAGACGAAAGAAGAACTGTGAACGGTGGACGGACGAAAGAGAGCGCAAAACTGAAGATCGAGGCTGGAAGACGGTCGAAATTTAGGCCACAGTCGAACGTATGATGAGTGTGTGTGTGTGTGAGAGTGAGGGGCGAGGTGTGTGAGTGAATATTCCAGCTGGGAGAGTGAATGAGATGTGAGTAAATGAGTGCACGAGTCGACTGCAAGAGAGAGAGAGAAAGGACTGTCTTTCTCGAATGTCTCACAACTTCTGTCTGTGATGTCATTGTTGTCATGTGGGGAAGCTGGCTAAGTGCCTCTCCAGAGCTCTCTCTCTTCTATGACGCACAGTCTCTCTCTCTCTTTCTCCAATAACAGTCTTTCTCTCTCCAACAACACACACATAGTCCTCTCTCCAATAACATACCACAGTCTATCTCTGTCTAGTAATTGTTAAAACAAATGAATTGAAAAAACTGAAGTTATGAATTCATACAATATTGTGCCATAGAAATTCAACCACATTATCCCAGAGCAATATTATTATTAGTTAATGGAAGATCATCTTTTGGGTATAATGGGAGGTTATTGATTCCTCCAAAGTCTAAACTATCTCGGAAAACACACAACCTCTATGTTACTAATATGGGATAAGCAGTTTCGTGACAGTAGGATATAGGAGACAGCAGACAGAGGTATGACAGGTCAGGACAATAACCCCCCCACTACAGGTATCAAATTCAGGGGGAGGAGCTTACTGCCCTTTGCATCGCGTCACTGGCCATCCAAAGAATACGAGAGATTGAAGGAGACATTGGAAGGCGAACAAAAAGATTTGCCATGAAGTCTGTTGAGAGAGAGAATTATATTTTATATCTGGAATTCGGAGAGAGAGAGAGAGAGAGAGAGAGAGAGAGGCATTAGAAGAAAGTGACACAAACATTATATAAACAATTCATACAGACACACTATAACAATATAAGTCATATGCGTATTAACAAATGTCTGTTAATAATAATACTATTAATAATAAAAGTAAGAATAGTAATAGAAGAGAATTAAACAGGCAGAATGACACGAGAGAGAGAGAGAGAAAAAAAACTGTGTATGTGTGTAGAGAGAGAGAGAGACAGAAACTGTGTATGTGGAGAGAGAGAGAGTGTGTATGTGTATGTACAAGATCTATTCTAGATCTTGGGTGTGTATATATAGGTAGAGAGAGAGAGAAAGTATGTGTGGGTCGGTGTGCAGAGAGTGAATGTGTGTGTAGAGAGAAGATAGTAAAGGAAAATCTGATAATTATCCCATGGGAACAGAGTCACATGGCATTAATTCCTATTAATGATATTGAAATACCGCCCTACATCCACTTGAAAACAGAGCGGGAGACCAACACTGATGGACAGCCAAAGGTCGACTGACAGCATAGCGGCCATAGCCCCTTCTTGACAGAGTTTTCCCTTTTGCTGACGTCACAGATTCACTCACCCCTCCAGGTGGGAGGTGAGGATCGCAAGTGTCCTGACCCGGTATGGCCTTGGGTGAAACATTAGATTTTTTTATTACTATTTACGAACAACTAAAAAGTTCATTTATTAAAAGAGAATGTGCGAGAACCTTAAGTTGTGACATCGTTCTCTCTATATGCCCCGTTTTCTCTTTCCTCTAACCCCTCACTCCACCATGTCACTTGCAACTAACCAGCAGGGTATCCCCACTAATTTTTCTTGGGAATCATCGTACCAATACCACGCCTTCGTAAACACCATTTATATTCTTGCATACATCACCAAAAACAAAGATAATACGACATCAGTCACCACCCATTATAAAGCATCAAAATATTGCCGACAAATTATACTTCAATGAAAGTAGTATCCGACATGCACAGCACAAAAATGGAAAATTTTAATTCATGAATAAACTCCGAAAATATTTATTTGCTTGACAATGGTCAAGCAAAGCCTTCACAGTAAAATATCCTGGTACAAGGCAAGAAAAAAAAAATAAATAAAGTATACAGGATAAGTCGATATCCCAGAATTGTATGTTGAACCAAACGAAATGAAGTAGATACAAAGTGGCACTGCTTCATGCCATGAAGGCTAGATATTGTATAGAGCTCTGCTGCAATCTTTGTTGCTAACCATACGTGTAACTAAAAGGAAAAAGTATTTTTTTCCCCTCAGGAATTGAGAAAACAGATATGAGTGGGGCAGGAGATAATGCCTTGCTACCACAAGTTCAAAGGTAAGGTTGTAAAGACAAAAAATATTCAATGCTAGGCAAGTTTATTTATTTAGTAGAGGCGTTGAGCCTTGCCCATGGTGGACTTGACGTGAAGTGAGCGAACATTCTGCCAATGCTTCTTGAGGAGGGACACAAGGAAGTTCATGGCCAAGTAGATGTTCTGTACCAGCTCATCAGCACCCATATCCACATGTCCAATGGGAACAGCCAAACACAACACCTGCAAAACAAACACACATTACACAACAATAATGATAATTTACTGCAAGAATATTACTTCCCATTTCATATCAGTAAAAAGGTTCATTCATATTGCCAAGAAGGCTCAGGTAATACATGCAAACATCATGGTAAAACAGTCTATAATGATTAATGTTGTTGATACTTGTACAGAACTTATTTGTGGTTCCCATTGTATCAGACACTGCTAGCTTTATCGGAAAGATTTTATGGAGCAAATAATGATCTGTGTTTCTTCAACTGTACAGTGTGAGGGGGTGTGGAGGGACAGCTGAACTATGCTCTTTGTTGTCTAGATCAGCTCTTCAATTATCCCTCCAATACTTCTCTTGCCCTCAAAACTGTATCTCACACCACCACTAGAGTATGACAGAACAATACCATAACTAGTGTACTATTTCAATGTCAGTTTTACCCTAATCTCCCATACCCACCCCCCAGACCTTTTTAACTGGAAAACTCCCTGAAGTGTGCATTATACCACACCTAATACAAAGTAAATCCACAATAACACCATTACCTTCTTCATCTGGAACTTGATAGTAGCCTTGATCTCATCAACCTTATCAGACAGCTTCTCAGAATGTGTACACATGGTAGGGAACTTGCCAGCCTTGTTCAAACCAGGACCCACCAGACGTGGAATTTGCTTGATCAGGGCATCAGAAGCAATGAAAGCATCATACTTCTTAGCTGTCAAAGGAATGAAGAGCATAGTATTAGGTAAGACCATAATTTAAAAAAAAAACAGCAAAACAGCAAAACAAAATTTTCAGAGTGAGCTGAGAGTTATCAACATTATTATTAAGTATAAAGAGATTCATCATGTAAAACTGGCAATTATATTACAAATGAAGACAAGGGAACACAATCAGAATGAGAGGTATCAGGTATCCATCACTGCATATTTTTAACATCAGCATCCACATTTAGGATATGGTGGAGATCTTTCAATTTTGCACTTCCAACCATAGCCACATTCTAACAAAAACAGCTTATATACATCCAACCCTTTTTGTGGTAAAGGTACATAAGTGGACCTTACTGTATAATAGATATTTTACGGTCATACCCACTATTTTGACCATTCTAAGACACTTTTCTTCTATGGTTTTTCTTCCTCAAATGCCCCGTTTCCAAGATAGGGCATATTCAAATGGGACATTTTGAAATTAGCCTGACCTTACCTAACCTAGGCCGCATCAGACTACCGGGACCTAACCTGGGCAAACTACCGGGAAATAATCGTGATAAAGTACAATAAATGACAGGGGTAAAATACTAGGACCCAGCCGGATCTGGCAACACTGCTGCAGTAAGGTCCACTTCTGTACTAAAACCCTTTTTGTGAACGAGGGACAGAAATGCCTGAACCTTTTCCAACATGCAGAGTAATAATTTTATATACAGAGAATCACCAAACATATTGAATGGGTACTGTAAAACAGGTGAAACCCAAATGAATACTTGATTGTACAAGCCAAAATTTTAAATTGTGTACTGTACACATTGTAGGGGGCACTATCTCAAAACTAAACTAAAGTGGTTGCGCTCTGCCATTATGCCTTCTCATTTTACCTTCTATCCATACCATCCCATCCATCTCTATCTCCCTCTTATTCTTGTGGCATTATGCCCCTGGCCTTGTGTTCCATTAGTGATCTTCTTCCCATCATACGACAATTACCATGACCAACAGGATATAATAACATACCCAGCTTCTTGACGAGTTTCTTGTCCTTGTTGAGTTTTTTGAGGTCATCAGCGGACATACAGGGGAGGTTGTTTTCCTTGGCCTCATCAATGTGCATCTGGTCTCCCAACACACACACCTTCATCTTGGGCTTGGGGATATGCTTCAGTCTGTAGCACAATACACACAGTACAATAAGAACCAGAGGAAATTTGTCACAAATGTCTATGTACAGTATACACAACAAAAAATGTAAAATTTCTATCTAATTACATTTTAAGAAGCAGATTAAGAAGATCCCTTTGCAGAATAAATATAATTATTATGAACATAAAACTTTGTTGAAGAACGACTGGATGAGATGATGTGGAACCGCATGGCAATTGTCTATTCATTTAATATTAAGCGCCGCAACAGTGAGGTTATATAGTGAACCGCATGACAAGAGGAGTCTTCATGTGTGTATTTATACGCTGCTTCACATTAACCGTTACTTTAGTATGCTTTAGTCATACAGTTTCTCCACGTGAGGAGCCTCCATGAAGCAGCAGTAAAAACACTGCTCATAAAAAGGTTCCTCCTAATGCAAAATGTTATATAAGTTAATGATGACTTGTACAATAATATACAAAACCAGAACAGAGCAATACTATACCTTCCATTATCATGGTCCAAATGAAGTACAGTAGTCTTCAGGCACCATCACCCTATATCAAGGTTAACGGCAAGTTACTGCCTCCCCAGAGATTTAAGACCCTGGGTAAGGGTCCGCCACAATGGCTCCCTAAACCTTACAAGGACCAACCAGAACACTCACACTTCATACTCTCAAAAACTCCACTTATACCATTAACACAACCTTAGGAAGTATGGGGTTTCTCACCATTACTTAGTTTGAAGCAAGTGCATGTACTGAAGAAGTGAAATTTTAATATTTCCATGCACATGGATACCATGTTTAGAATTTGAGATCAAACTGTTTTCCAAACTGAAAATGAACACCAGTGAGAAAGATTTATTTCATCAGTAGAACAAGTATCCTTCATTCAGTAAGACTAACAATGTTGCTTATTCTTAACTTTGCTTCCATTTCTTGAGTTTTACCCTTAATTAAAGTTTAATATTCTTTGGTTAATATGAATGCTCAGATATTTACTTCCTGGTTGTGTTGGTAATGGGTGTGTGTGTGGGTGTGACAGACCTGGTTCCCTGTAGGTTAGGTATTACACTTACTTTACTGTGCCACTGAAACGCTTGTCCTTTTGGGGGTCGTAGTTCTTGAGACCTACTTGCAGCTCCACAGTCTCCCGGAATTTCCTCTTCTTCTCCTTGGCCCCATCCAGAGTGGCATTCACACACTCGTAGAGTGTGTCACGGGTTACTTTACTGAAAACCAAACAATGCAACATTAAAAGTCTGAAAAACAACCCAATGCCTACACACCAACCCACTTCACCCCAAGACCCCATATGAAGGGTTCAAATTGAATATTTAGAAAACAACGAATTGTGGAATATTCAAAATATGTTAGGAAAAGTTTAGTTTTCCATTTTTGAAACTTCTGATGGACTGCACCTTTTCTCCAGAAATACCTAATTATTTATATGATTATGATGCCTCACGAGCTTCCTCCAAGCTTTGAAGTTTGGGAAGCCAGATTACATAACAAATATATAAAACCTTTATTTGGATACATCTATGGGGTAAAATTGGAGTTACTGTCCATATCACTGATGTTGACCGAGTGCAACAAAATGGATGATATTACCCACGGGTCATATGCATAAACATCCGTAGCATTGACGATGACTTATTTATCAAGGGAGCTATCATACTGGTACCACACATCGTCAACACCACAGAATTACTTGCATACGGCCCTTAGTACTGATAATAATCATTGAGTAATCCTGTCTATATAAGGCGGCCATGTGGAAAAAGGGACCCGGAACATAACATCGATGGGTGCCAGAGGTTTCGCCACCTAAAGAGAATCCCGTTCGCCACCAACTGGATTTGCTAGTTAAACTTTTCACTTTTTAACCTTAGGTTAGATTATTATATTCTAATAATTAAATGACTCCCGTGTAATGAATTATTTAACTTTTACACCTCGCTGTGACTATAAATACTTACTTTTAAAAACATATGGTATTTATTGAAAGAATTACCGTTTTGTAGCAGTGTTGCCAGATCCGGCTAGGTCCCAGTATTTTGCCCCGGTCATTTTCTGTACTTTACCACGGTTATTTCCCGGTAGTCTGCCCAGGTTAGGTCCCGGTAGTCTGATGCGGTCTAGGTTAGGTTAGGTCAGGCTAATTTCAAAATGCCCTATCTTGTAAATGGGACATTTGCAGAGAAAATGCCATAGAAGAAAATGGTCTTAGAATGGTCTAAATAAGTAGGTAATGAAGGTAGAAAAACCGTACCCAATAACGGTAATTCATTCAATATTTACCATAACTTGCTATACAAAATGTACTAGTCTGTAAAAAATCATGAGTATCGAGACCACTCCTATCATGGGTGAAACCACCAGAGAGCAAACTGGTTGAGGTGGCAAAACCTCTAGAAACCATATCGATTAACAGGGCCTAACGTTAGAATAAATGCCTACAAAAACTTTATAACAATGAAATGTATATCAAACTGGGTATCCAAGATCATAATAATAATAAGGAAAGCGGTGCAATTTACCCAACATACATAATTATACGTAAAAAAAAAAACTCTTAAGGAGGATACCATTTTGTGTTGGTAAATCCGGAGCAAGTAAATCCTCCAAACATTAATTCCAAGAAACAGAAAAAACACCATTATCTTTGCTCTTCTGGTTCTGTTTCCTGGCATACTTTGGAGGAATCAATGCTCTCCAATGTAACAACAAAAGTGAATTATCCCCTTAATTAAAACTGGCCAAAACTTAACACATGTTCATTCCATCCACCCCACCACGTGTGTCCCCTTATTTAAGCATTATCTATCATTATTAACCCATATTTATACACTTTACCATTATATACACACACACCAGTACTTCCCTCACTAATTGTACACATAGCAAAGTAAATTAAACCCCACAAATAGGCGAAAAAACGAATAAAATATGGAGCTCACCTCGTCATGACCGCTTCGTGTGACTTCTTACTAGAGAAAGAAGTAATGCTGGTCCAGGAAGCAGTGTTACCAGATTAGATAATTTTTTACTTTTTCTACGGCTCACAATACAGCTGTTCTATGTTATTATTATTATTATGTTTATTATATTTATTGTTATGGCTGTATTAAATAATTTGCTTGGAATTTGTTTTTGTTTTTTTATCATATTTATTGTTATGGCTGTATTAAAAAAATTGCTTAGAATTTGTTTTGTTTTTCTGTGTTCTATGTTATTATTATGTTTATTATATTTATTTTAATGGCTGTATTAATCAAATCATTTGCTTAGAATTTGTTTTTTTCTTTTTCTGCAACTCACAATACAGTACTATTTATTGTGGCTGTATCAAATAATTTGCTTGGATTTGTTTTACTTTCTCTACGGCTCACCATATATAGTACAATACTATTATCATTATTTTTATTGTTATGGCTGTATTTTTTCTCTTATTCTTCTTGCATTGTATTTCTGATTTTCTCTAATTATCATTGATTTTTTATCTATTTGTTCCCTGTTGTAGTTTTTCAATAGCAATAAGATACACTGGCAAGATATCAGCTATAGCCCAAAAGTAGCAGAAAAACACTATAAGGTAGCGAAATTTCCAAAGCAACTCCCTAAATTATAACTCGATACCGTACGAGGTTAATTAATTATCAATATAAAGTTATAAACGTACAAGTATTGGGTTTACTTGCTCATCAAATAACTATTCACTGATTTGGTCATAGAATTTCCCCCCAAAAAACGAGGCTAGCTATCGACAAGGCCTCTGAAACCGAAGGATATGAAGGAGACATGCATGAAGAAATAATAATAATAATAATAATCCTTCGCATGCATGACCAACAGACAGACAGACAGACAGTCAGGTGGGGACAAACCCATGATGGTAACTCCAACCTTATCCTGCTGACGTCACAACAAAATAATAACAACAATGACTGACTATAGGCTACACAACACGATCGACAATTGTTGGGTGGAAAGAGGGAAACTACTGAATTGACAACAAGAAGGAATTTCCCACATGACAACTGGAACTAAAACCGAACAAGGAATTTCCCACATGAGTTCTGTAGCCTACTGTATTTACGTTGTTGTTGTTGTTGTTGTTTGGCGATGAATACACCCGTAGAATCTGGGGGTAATTAATTAAGGGGGTGCGGGAGTAGGGGGGGGGGGTTAGGGGGGTGCGGGAATAGTAGGTTACAACAGGCTTTCTACCCACCCCAAGCCTGTCCCCCTATTCCCACACACCCCCAGTCCCCCCCTAAGCCTGTCCCCCTATTCCCGCACCCCTCCACCCCTGTCCCCCCCAAGCCTGTCCCCTACTCCCGCACCCCCTTAAGGACCCTGTGATCGTGTATGAGAATTAATTGGTGGCTTCTGATTCCTCCTGACTGTGCCACGAAACAAACAAGCTCCTTCCATATTATTAGGTGTGTGTGTGTGTGTGTGTTTTTCGTGGCAATATTTAAAGGACTCGTTTACCTCCAATTTTTTCAGCTGGCTTCATTATTTTAGGGTATTTAGGGTAAATTAGTGGGCTATTACTAAATCCTCCAAACTATATCCCAGCAACAGGAAACACATTATTATTACCTCAGTCAGTGTTACCAATAGGGGACCTCATCACCTGTTTCGATCGTGACATATAATAATAATAATCGTTTAGAGAGGAATCAGACATTCCAACTTCCCCAACAAAAGAATTTCCCCCATAATAATGATGATATTGTCGAGTTTTATAAAGGCACTGACTGGTAATGACCTAATTATTTCCGCAGGGCAGTGAGGGAACTTTATACGTGAAATGTAGGGATGTAATGTTTTCCTAGATACACATACAGCCACAATCAAATATCCACCGACATTTTCCTTCCATCGTGCAAATAAATCAGTATCATATCAAAATATAATCATACAACAACACCTTACGTCAACTCAACCCCCTCAATTATTATTATTATGAGGTGCTGCAAAATCATACACGTGTTGTTCTTTATTACCAAGATATTTACTACGATGGATGGAAAGTGTCGGTGGATATTTGATTGTGGCTGTACATTATAAATATTATCACCAGCCAGTTCTATTATTATTATTATTATTATTATTATTATTATTATTATTATTTCCTAGATACACATTATGAATATTATCACCAGCCAGTTCTATTATTATTATTATTTTTATTATTATTATTATTATTATTATCATCACCAACTTTATTATTATTATTATTTCCTAGATACATATTATGAATATTATCACCAACTTTATTATTATTGTTATTATTATTATTATTATTATTATTATTATTATTTCCTAGATATATATTATGAATATTATCACCAGCCAGTTCTATTATTATTATTATTATTATTATTTCCTAGATACACATTATGAATATTATCACCAACTTTATTATTATTATTATTATTATTATTATTTACTCCATCTCTTTCATTCTCTCACCCCAGTTCTCTTTATTACTTTCCTATAGGACTCTCACTCTATCTCTCTTATTTCCCTCTCTCACCCTAAACTCTTTCTCTATCTCATCTTACCTCCCTCTCTCACCACAAACTCTTTCTATCTCATCTTACTTCCCTCTCTCATCCTAAACTCTTTCTTTCTCTCATCTTACTTCCTTCTCTTATCCTAAACTCTCTCTCTATCTCATCTTACCTCCCTCTCTCTTACCCTTCTCTCTCACCCCACAAACTCTATATCTCTCATCTTACTTCCCTCTCTCCCACCCCAAACTCTCAAATTACTTCCCTCTCTCTCTCTCTCACTCACTCCAGGAAAGTTTTATAGCTGACTGACTACATGTGAGGGAAGACCCATACAAGGATGATGACACACCAAACGTTCTTTACCAAATAAATTACTTGTTTATTGCTATGATTTTTTTTTGTGTCCGTGTGTGTGTGTGTGTGTGTGTGTGTGTGTGTGTGTGTGTGTGTGTGTGTGTATATATATTCTCCACCATGTCCTGAGTGTCCTTGTGTGTGTGTGTGTGTGTGTGTGTGTGTGTGTGTGTGTATTTTCTCCACCATGTCCTGAGTGTCCTTGTGTGTGCGTGTGTGTGTTTTCCCTATGTCCTGAGTGTGTCCGTGTGTGTGCATGTGTGTGTGTATTTTCTGTGTGTCCTTGATGCAAAATATTCCTTGTCCTGTGGGATATAAAAGCCAGGAGATGATCCCCATACAGCATCACTCACATTATCCCTATACTACTGTACACATACATACACGTCTAGCTGCAGTCAGTCAAAATGAAGAGACAACTTTGCCACATGTTGTCCTCCTCCTTCCTGCTGGTGTTGGTGATGTTGTTGTTGGTGACAGGTTCATCAGTCTCTGCTGGTACTCTGTCTCGTGATGATCAAGTAGTCGACCCCAGCAGAAGAGTTCAGCTGGTTCTGGGCCCTGATGACCACCTACTGGCACGGGGCCCTGATGACCTGACACTGGGACCTGACGACCTCCTTTTTCTCCCTGAAGATCAATTACAACGACTCGTGGTACTCGACCCTGCAACCTTGACTTTGACTGATGATGATGATGGTGTGTCCGTGGAGGTGGACCTTGACTCCCCCGACCTGAAGGAGGAGGAGCACCACCAGGAGGACACCCAGGGGCACAACACAGACCAGG
This sequence comes from Petrolisthes cinctipes, assembly GCA_033782935.1. Classification (NCBI taxonomy): domain Eukaryota; kingdom Metazoa; phylum Arthropoda; class Malacostraca; order Decapoda; family Porcellanidae; genus Petrolisthes; species Petrolisthes cinctipes. Next base: position 4,484 of record JAWQEG010004696.1, on the reverse strand, counting down.
GGCACGACACACACCAACGTTCACGGAGACAGACAACAGTTGGTAGTGACATTCAAGTGCAAAATTCAAGAGGGTAAGATTTATGGATCAATACAGTTTTACATTTTTTTTCTTTTTTTTCATAACTTGTTGAATTGTCTTTCCACGTGTCTTTCTACAAGTTAATAATAATAATGATAATAATAATGACGAATATATTAATTTTATGTTTATATTTATCAGTGGTCAACAACAACAACAATAATAAAAATAATAATAATAATAATAATAACAATAATAATAATAATAATAATAATGAATATACAACAACAACAACAACTACTACTACTATTACTACTACTTTTACAACTAATAACAACAACAACAACAACAACAACTACTACTACTACTACTACTACTACTACTATTACTACTACTTTTACAACTAATAACAACAACAACAACAACAACAACAACAACAATAATAATAATGACGAATTTATTAATGTTATGTTTATCTTATTTAATCAGTGGTCGTCGCATCTCCGGGTCGGTAAACCTCGACCACACCTGGGACAACAAACACACCGTCTCTGGCAACATCGGCCTCGACCACACCAAGATACCAGGGTAAGTCAGGTCAACACAACAAGAGCTTGGGGTCAACATAGGTCACTGTAGAAATATATACAAAACATTATTATTATTATTATTATTATTATTTTTATTTTTTTTTTTTTTTTATTTTTTTTTTATTTTTTATTTTTTTTTTTTTTATTCCAAGCAACAACAGAACACCATTATATTTTTTTTATCTGCATGGTCCTGTTTCCTGGATGGCATAATATATATATATATACTTTGGAGGAGGAATCAAGGCACTCAAATGTAACCTAAGTGAATTACCTCCTTAATTAATAATAAACTCCATCTTGACTATTTCAGGTTGCCCAGCCAAAGGGATTACAGTGCTGGAGTTGGCTATACTTTCAACCCCAACAAGAGGACTTCCTTGAACCTGGGTGTGACGAAGAATTGGGGAGATAGTGGAAGGTGGGTAGAGAGAGAGAGAGAGAGAGAGAGAGAGAGAGAGAGAGAGAGAGAGAGAGAGAGAGAGTGTGTGTGTGTGTGTGGTGGAGAGAGAGAGAGAGAGAGAGAGAGAGAGAGAGAGAGAGAGAGAGAGAGAGAGAGAGTGTGTGTGTGTGTGTGGTGGAGAGAGAGAGAGAGAGAGAGAGAGAGAGAGAGAGAGAGAGAGAGAGAGAGAGAGAGAGGTGGAGAGTGAAGTGGAACAGAGAGAGAGAGAGAGAGAGAGAGAGAGAGAGAGAGAGAGATGTTGTCCTGTTATGGCAGTTAGAGAGAGAGAGAGAGAGAGAGAGAGAGAGAGAGAGAGAGAGAGAGAGAGATGTCAAATAATGGCAGTAACCCTAATTATTATAAAACAAAATTATCATCATTATTACTATTATCAATTTTATCATTTTTATCATTATTATTATTATCATTATTATTATCATTATTATTATTATTACCCCGTAGGGGGGTATTGCCTGTAGTGATGTGAGCAATACTTTAAGTATTTTGGCGCCCCTTCGGCCCCAGCTAATCTCTTTCAGTTCTTCAACTGTCCCTCTTATCTTTCTATTTCCTTCCTGCTTGCTGTCTCACCACTCTATCACCTTCTTCTGACGCTATATGACCTCACTGTTGCTACGCCTAATATCAATCAATCATAAGCCATTATTATCATTATCATTATTATTATTATTATCATTATTATTATTATTATTATTATTATTATTATTATTATTATCATTATTATTATTATTATTATTACAGTTCACACACGTTTGGTGGTCGCATTACCCACACCTTTGGCCGCAAGAAGAGGTCAGCAGGGCGAGTCAAGGTCAAGTGTAGGTCAAACGGCAGGCACAAGGTCAAGGTCAGGGGGAACGTGTCAGCTGAGGTCATTGAAGCCGCCATTGCTGCTTGCAACAAAAATTAATCCACTTATGTATTGGTAACTCTTTTGTTTTTTATTATTGTTTTTATTATTATTATTATTATTTTTATTGTTATTATTATTGTTATTATTATTATTATTTTAGTTTTATTTTATTATTATTATCATTATTATTATTATCATTATTTTTATTATTATTATTATTATTATCATTATTATTATTATTATTATTTTTATTATTATATTCTCTTGTTGACAATAAATACACACACAGTTGATATTAAAATGAGTGTTTGTATTGTACACCTTTAAGTATGGTTGGTGACTGTTAATACACACACACACACACACACATACACTGGAACACACACACTGGAACACAAACAACCACACACACTCACTGGAATACACACACACACACACACACTGGAATACACACACACACACACACACACTGGAATACACACACACACACACACACACACTGGAATACACACACACACACACTCTGGAATACACACACACACACACACACACACATACTGGAATACAAAAATAATAAAGTTTATGTTTTGGTGCTACTGGTTCTGGTAACATTGTATTTAACGTCAGGGGGTTGGGGTGTATTGGGGGGTGTGGGGGGTTGGGGGGGTCGGCTCCAAACACTACCGTATCTTCGTGTTTCATCTATGGTTCATTCAAAGTGTTTCGAATGAACCAACTCGCTTCCGTAATTAAGATGGTAATTCTTTTTTGTTACATTGGAGTGCTTGATTCCTCCAAAGTATGCCAGGAAACAGGACCAGAAGAGCAAAAATAATGGTGTTCTGTTGTTTGGAATAGTTTGGAGGAATCAGTTGCTCCAGATTTACCAGCAGTGCATGTACAGTACTCGTACAGCCATGGCTGATAGTGGTGGACCAGGGTCCAAGGAGTGTTGGAGACCAACTGAACAGAGTTCGAACAAGTGAATTTTCCAAACCATTCTTAACGTTGAGAGGTTTAGAAGACTCACTTTTTCGAATTCTGTTCAGTTGCTCCCAACACTCCTTGGACCCTGGTCCACCACTATCAGCCATGGCTGTACTATCCCCTTAAGGACTCTGTGATCGTGTATGAAAATTGGAAGCTTCTGGTGATTCCTTCTGACTATGTCACGAAACAAACAACCTCCTTCTATATAGGTGTGTGTGTTTCGTGGCAATATTTCAAGGACTCATTTACCTTCAATTTTCTGACTACATCACACAGAGACCCTTAACATTTCTACCAACCACCAGTACCTCAGACATTATCACCAATTCACCATACATACACACACACACCCTAACTTTACACTCCGACTCCAAGCATTCGTTTTTTTTTCTCTCTCTCTCGTTCAACACAATCATTCGTTCTCAACTTCTCACTCCTCCTCCATTCGTCATTCACCCTCAAGCCTCAGAGCAAGTGGTCATATACAACAACACAGCACACATTCTTTATCATTTAACATATACATCATTCGTTCTCACTCCTATACGTCCATCATTCACCCTCAGAGCAAGTGGTCATATACAACAACACAGCACACATTCTTTCTCATTAATTCCTCTGTTCACCTTCCACCACCTTCATGTTTGTTGTCCTTACCATATAACTCACCTACTATAGTCCCTGGTCTTCGTCTGATAAGTAACAAACACAAGAAAGCGAAGGTATAGTTACTGATAGTATAGCGTGCGAGAATCTCACTAAAGTCTATTACAATTTTGGTTGCGTTTGGTTTACAGGAATATATAGAAACACTGGGAAAGAAAAGCACCAAGAATTAATTAACCAACAAAAGGCAAGTTGATAATACGATGATTGGTGGGACTTTTTTTCTGTTTATCAAGGAAGAGTGATTGAGAATTAGAAGAGAAGGAGAAAGCAATTAAGGATCTAACTTGTGCATATAAATATTTTGTCGTGCCCTATACTAAACTTAAAACCCCAATCACTTATCAAAGACCCAGTGTTGTCGTAAGAAAATTGGAGGAGGTTAGCGAGGTCTTCAAACATTGCCACCAACTAAACACCACCAATCACTTATCAAGGACCCAGTGTTGTCGTAAGAAAATTGGAGGAAGTTAGCGAGGTCTTCAAACATTGCCACCAACGAAACACCACCAACACCACCACCACCACCACCTGTATTGACGGAGCTAATTGATTCGTGGCAAAGTCGGGAGGAATCATCAGAAGCCACCAAGTCTTATACATATACACGATCAGTCAAGAGGAAGAAAGATTAAGAATATATATATTATACAGTCCATAGAGCTGTTTGTGTTTTTCCTGGTGCACCAATTGATATGTTGGAGTAATCACATTAATTAAGGTAAATATATTTGGATTATTTATTTGTTTATTTATTTGTTTATTTATTTGTTTATTGTTTATTTGTTTGTTTATATATTTATTTATTTATCTATTTATTTATACATTTATTTATTTATACATTTATTTATTTATCCATTTATTTATTTATTTATATATTTCTTTTCTTTTTTGTGTGTAT
>JAWQEG010004695.1:80000-90266 GCA_033782935.1 Petrolisthes cinctipes | reverse complement strand
ATAACCTCAAACCTAACCTAACCTAACCTCAAACCTAACCTCACATAACCTCAAACCTAACCTCACATAACCTTAAACCTAACCTCACATAACCTCAAACCTAACCTAACCTAACCTAACCTCAAACCTAACCTAACCTAACCTAACCTCAAACCTAACCTAACCTAACCAAACCTCAAACCTAACCTAACCTAACCTAACCTTAAACCTAACCTAACCTAACCTCAAACCTAACCTAACCTAACCTAACCTCAAACCTAACCTAACCTAACCTAACCTCAAACCTAACCTAACCTAACCTAACCTCAAACCTAACCTAACCTAACCTCAAACCTAACCTAACCTCAAACCTAACCTAACCTAACCTAACCTCAAACCTAACCTAACCTAACCTCAAACCTAACCTAACCTAACCTAATCTCAAACCTAACCTAACCTAACCTAACCTCAAACCTAACCTAACCTAACCTAACCTCAAACCTAACCTAACCTAACCTAACCTCAAACCTAACCTAACCTAACCTAACCTCAAACCTAACCTAACCTAACCTAACGTCAAACCTAACCTAACCAAACCTCAAACCTAACCTAACCTAACCTAACCTCAAACCTAACCTAACCTAACCAAACCTCAAACCTAACCTAACCTAACCTAACCTCAAACCTAACCTAACCTAACCTAACCTCAAACCTAACCAAACCTCACATAAACTCAAACCTAACCTCACATAACCTCAAACCTAACCTCACATAACCTCAAACCTAACCTCACATAACCTCAAACCTAACCTCACATAACCTCAAACCTAACCTCACATAACCTCAAACCTAACCTCACATAACCTCAAACCTAACCTCACATAACCTCAAACCTAACCTCACATAACTTTAAACCTAACCTCACATAACCTCAAACCTAACCTCACATAACCTCAAACTTAACCTCACATAACTTCAAACCTAACCTCACATAACCTCAAACCTAACCTCACATAACCTCAAACCTAACCTCACATAACCTCAAACCTAACCTCACATAAGCTCAAACCTAACCTCACATAACCTCAAACCTAACCTCACATAACCTCAAACCTAACCTCACATAACCTCAAACCTAACCTCACATAACCTCAAACCTAACCTCACATAACCTCAAACCTAACCTCACATAACCTCAAACCTAACCTCACATAATCTCTAACCTAACCTCACATAACCTCAAACCTAACCTCACATAACCTCAAACCTAACCTCACATAACCTCAAACCTAACCTCACATAACCTCAAACCTAACCTCACATAACCTTAAACCTAACCTCACATAACCTCAAACCTAACCTAACCTAACCTAACCTCAAACCTAACCTAACCTAACCTAACCTCAAACCTAACCTAACCTAACCAAACCTCAAACCTAACCTAACCTAACCTAACCTTAAACCTAACCTAACCTAACCTCAAACCTAACCTAACCTAACCTAACCTCAAACCTAACCTAACCTAACCTAACCTCAAACCTAACCTAACCTAACCTAACCTCAAACCTAACCTAACCTAACCTCAAACCTAACCTAACCTAACCTAACCTCAAACCTAACCTAACCTAACCTCAAACCTAACCTAACCTAACCTAATCTCAAACCTAACCTAACCTAACCTAACCTCAAACCTAACCTAACCTAACCTAACCTCAAACCTAACCTAACCTAACCTAACCTCAAACCTAACCTAACCTAACCTAACCTCAAACCTAACCTAACCTAACCTAACGTCAAACCTAACCTAACCTAACCTCAAACCTAACCTAACCTAACCTAACCTCAAACCTAACCTAACCTAACCAAACCTCAAACCTAACCTAACCTAACCTAACCTCAAACCTAACCTAACCTAACCTAACCTCAAACCTAACCTAACCTAACCTAACCTCAAACCTAACCTAACCTCAAACCTAACATAACCCAACCTAACCTCAAACCTAACCTAACCTAACCTAACTTCAAACCTAACCTAACCTAACCTCAAACCTAACCTAACCTAACCTCAAACCTAACCTAACCTAACCTAACCTCAAACCTAACCTCACATAAACTCAAACCTAACCTCAAACCTAACCTAACCTAACCTAACGTCAAACCTAACCTAACCTAACCTCAAACCTAACCTAACCTCACATAACCTCAAACCTAACCTCACATAACCTCAAACCTAACCTCACATAACCTCAAACCTAACCTCACATAACCTCAAACCTAACCTAACCTAACCTCAAACCTAACCTAACCTAACCTAATCTCAAACCTAACCTAACCTAACCTAACCTCAAACCTAACCTAACCTAACCTAACCTCAAACCTAACCTAACCTAACCTAACCTCAAAAATAACCTAACCTAACCTAACCTCAAACCTAACCTAACCTCACCTAACCTCAAACCTAACCTAACCCAACCTAACCTAACCTCAAACCTAACCTAACCTAACCTCAGACCAAACCTAACCTAACCTAACCTCACCTAACCACAAACCTAACCTAACCCAACCTAACCTAACCTCAAACCTAAGCTAACCTAACCTAACCTCAAACCTAACCTAACCTAACTTCAAACCTAACCTAACCTAACCTAACCTCAAACCTAACCTAACCTAACCTCAAACCTAACCTAACCTAACCTCAAACCTAACCTAACCTAACCTAACCTCAAACCTAACCTAACCTAACCTAACCTCAAACCTAACCTAACCTAACCTAACCTCAAACCTAACCTAACCTAACCTAACCTCAAACCTAACCTAACCTAACCAAACCTCAAACCTAACCTAACCTAACCTAACCTGAAACCTAACCTAACCTAACCTCAAACCTAACCTAACCTAACCTAACCTCAAACCTAACCTAACCTAACCTAACCTCAAACCTAACCTAACCTAACCTAACCTCAAACCTATCCTAACCTAACCTCAAACATAACCTAACCTCAAACCTAACCTAACCTAACCTAACCTCAAACCTAACCTAACCTAACCTCAAACCTAACCTAACCTAACCTAATCTCAAACCTAACCTAACCTAACCTAACCTCAAACCTAACCTAACCTAACCTAACCTCAAACCTAACCTAACCTAACCTAACCTCAAACCTAACCTAACCTAACCTAACCTCAAACCTAACCTAACCTAACCTAACGTCAAACCTAACCTAACCTAACATCAAACCTAACCTAACCTAACCTAACCTCAAACCTAACCTAACCTAACCAAACCTCAAACCTAACCTAACCTAATCTAACCTCAAACCTAACCTAACCTAACCTAACCTCAAACCTAACCTAACCTCAAACCTAACCTAACCTAACCTAACCTCAAACCTAACCTAACCTAACCTAACTTCAAACCTAACCTAACCTAACCTAACCTCAAACCTAACCTAACCTAACCTCAAACCTAACCTAACCTAACCTCAAACCTAACCTAACCTAACCTAACCTCAAACCTAACCTAACCTAACCTAACCTCAAACCTAACCTAACCTAACCTAACCTCAAACCTAACCAAACCTAACCTCAAACCTAACCTAACCTAACCAAACCTCAAACCTAACCTAACCTAACCTAACCTTAAACCTAACCTAACCTAACCTCAAACCTAACCTGACCTAACATAACCTCAAACCTAACCTAACCTAACCTAACCTCAAACCTAACCTAACCTAACCTAACCTCAAACCTAACCTAACCTCAAACCTAACCTAACCTAACCTAACCTCAAACCTAACCTAACCTAACCTCAAACCTAACCTAACATAACCTAACCTCAAAAATAACCTAACCTAACCTAACCTCAAACCTAACCTAACCTCAAACCTAACCTAACTTAAACTAACCTCAAACCTAACCTCACATAACCTCAAACCTAACCTCACATAACCTCAAACCTAACCTCACATAACCTCAAACCTAACCTCACATAACCTCAAACCTAACCTCACATAACCTCAAACCTAACCTCACATAACCTCAAACCTAACCTCACATAACCTCAAACCTAACCTCACATAAACTCAAACCTAACCTCACATAACCTCAAACCTAACCTCACATAACCTCAAACCTAACCTCACATAACCTCAAACCTAACCTCACATAACCTCAAACCTAACCTCACATAACCTCAAACCTAACCTCACATAACCTCAAACCTAACCTTACATAACCTCAAACCTAACCTCACATAACCTCAAACCTAACCTCACATAACCTCAAACCTAACCTCACATAACCTCAAACCTAACCTCACATAACCTCAAACCTAACCTCATATAACCTCAAACTTAACCTCACATGACTTTAAACCTAACCTCACATAACCTCAAACCTAACCTCACATAACCTCAAACCTAACCTCACATAACTTCAAACCTAACCTCACATAACCTCAAACCTAACCTCACATAACTTCAAACCTAACCTCACATAACCTCAAACCTAACCTCACATAACCTCAAACCTAACCTCACATAACCTCAAACCTAACCTCACATAACCTCAAACCTAACCTCACATAACCTCAAACCTAACCTAACCTAACCTCAAACCTAACCTCACATAACCTCAAACCTAACCTCACATAACCTCAAACCTAACCTCACATAACCTCAAACCTAACCTCACATAACCTCAAACCTAACCTCACATAACCTCAAACCTAACCTCACATAACCTCAAACCTAACCTCACATAACCTCAAACCTAACCTCACATAACCTCAAACCTAACCTCACATAACCTTAAACCTAACCTCACATAACCTCAAACCTAACCTAACCTAACCTAACCTCAAACCTAACCTAACCTAACCTAACCTCAAACCTAACCTAACCTAACCAAACCTCAAACCTAACCTAACCTAACCTAACCTTAAACCTAACCTAACCTAACCTCAAACCTAACCTAACCTAACCTAACCTCAAACCTAACCTAACCTAACCTAACCTCAAACCTAACCTAACCTAACCTAACCTCAAACCTAACCTAACCTAACCTCAAACCTAACCTAACCTCAAACCTAACCTAACCTAACCTAACCTCAAACCTAACCTAACCTAACCTCAAACCTAACCTAACCTAACCTAATCTCAAACCTAACCTAACCTAACCTAACCTCAAACCTAACCTAACCTAACCTAACCTCAAACCTAACCTAACCTAACCTAACCTCAAAAATAACCTAACCTAACCTAACCTCAAACCTAACCTAACCTCAAACCTAACCTAACTTAAACTAACCTCAAACCTAACCTCACATAACCTCAAACCTAACCTCACATAACCTCAAACCTAACCTCACATAACCTCAAACCTAACCTCACATAACCTCAAACCTAACCTCACATAACCTCAAACCTAACCTCACATAACCTCAAACCTAACCTCACATAAACTCAAACCTAACCTCACATAACCTCAAACCTAACCTCACATAACTTCAAACCTAACCTCACATAACCTCAAACCTAACCTCACATAACCTCAAACCTAACCTCACATAACCTCAAACCTAACCTCACATAACCTCAAACCTAACCTCACATAACCTCAGACCTAACCTCACATAACTTTAAACCTAACCTCACATAACCTCAAACCTAACCTCACATAACCTCAAACCTAACCTCACATAACTTCAAACCTAACCTCACATAACCTCAAACCTAACCTCACATAACCTCAAACCTAACCTCACATAACCTCAAACCTAACCTCACATAACCTCAAACCTAACCTCACATAACCTCAAACCTAACCTCACATAACCTCAAACCTAACCTCACATAACCTCAAACCTAACCTAACCTAACCTCAAACCTAACCTCACATAACCTCAAACCTAACCTCACATAACCTCAAACCTAACCTCACATAACCTCAAACCTAACCTCACATAACCTCAAACCTAACCTCACATAACCTCAAACCTAACCTCACATAACCTCAAACCTAACCTCACATAACCTCAAACCTAACCTCACATAACCTCAAACCTAACCTCACATAACCTTAAACCTAACCTCACATAACCTCAAACCTAACCTAACCTCAAACCTAACCTAACCTAACCTAACCTCAAACCTAACCTAACCTTAAACCTAACCTAACCTAACCTCAAACCTAACCTAACCTAACCTAACCTCAAACCTAACCTAACCTAACCTAACCTCAAACCTAACCTAACCTAACCTAACCTCAAACCTAACCTAACCTAACCTAACCTCAAACCTAACCTAACCTAACCTCAAACCTAACCTAACCTCAAACCTAACCTAACCTAACCTCACCTCAAACCTAACCTAACCTAACCTCAAACCTAACCTAACCTAACCTAATCTCAAACCTAACCTAACCTAACCTAACCTCAAACCTAAACTAACCTAACCTAACCTCAAACCTAACCTAACCTAACCTAACCTCAAACCTAACCTAACCTAACCTAACCTCAAACCTAACCTAACCTAACCTAACGTCAAACCTAACCTAACCAAACCTCAAACCTAACCTAACCTAACCTAACCTCAAACCTAACCTAACCTAACCAAACCTCAAACCTAACCTAACCTAACCTAACCTCAAACCTAACCTAACCTAACCTAACCTCAAACCTTACCTAACCTAACCTAACCTCAAACCTAACCTAACCTAACCTAACCTCACATAACCTCAAACCTAACCTCACATAACTTCAAACCTAACCTCACATAACCTCAAACCTAACCTCACATAACCTCAAACCTAACCTCACATAACCTCAAACCTAACCTCACATAACCTCAAACCTAACCTCACATAACCTCAAACCTAACCTCACATAACTTTAAACCTAACCTCACATAACCTCAAACCTAACCTCACATAACCTCAAACTTAACCTCACATAACTTCAAACCTAACCTCACATAACCTCAAACCTAACCTCACATAACCTCAAACCTAACCTCACATAACCTCAAACCTAACCTCACATAAGCTCAAACCTAACCTCACATAACCTCAAACCTAACCTCACATAACCTCAAACCTAACCTCACATAACCTCAAACCTAACCTCACATAACCTCAAACCTAACCTCACATAACCTCAAACCTAACCTCACATAATCTCAAACCTAACCTCACATAACCTCAAACCTAACCTCACATAACCTCAAACCTAACCTCACATAACCTCAAACCTAACCTCACATAACCTCAAACCTAACCTCACATAACCTTAAACCTAACCTCACATAACCTCAAACCTAACCTAACCTAACCTAACCTCAAACCTAACCTAACCTAACCTAACCTCAAACCTAACCTAACCTAACCAAACCTCAAACCTAACCTAACCTAACCTAACCTTAAACCTAACCTAACCTAACCTCAAACCTAACCTAACCTAACCTAACCTCAAACCTAACCTAACCTAACCTAACCTCAAACCTAACCTAACCTAACCTAACCTCAAACCTAACCTAACCTAACCTCAAACCTAACCTAACCTCAAACCTAACCTAACCTAACCTAACCTCAAACCTAACCTAACCTAACCTCAAACCTAACCTAACCTAACCTAATCTCAAACCTAACCTAACCTAACCTAACCTTAAACCTAACCTAACCTAACCTAACCTCAAACCTAACCTAACCTAACCTAACCTCAAACCTAACCTAACCTAACCTAACCTCAAACCTAACCTAACCTAACCTAACGTCAAACCTAACCTAACCTAACCTCAAACCTAACCTAACCTAACCTAACCTCAAACCTAACCTAACCTAACCAAACCTCAAACCTAACCTAACCTAACCTAACCTCAAACCTAACCTAACCTAACCTAACCTCAAACCTAACCTAACCTAACCTAACCTCAAACCTAACCTAACCTCAAACCTAACCTAACCTAACCTAACCTCAAACCTAACCTAACCTAACCTAACTTCAAACCTAACCTAACCTAACCTAACCTCAAACCTAACCTAACCTAACCTCAAACCTAACCTAACCTAACCTCAAACCTAACCTAACCTAACCTAACCTCAAACCTAACCTAACCTAACCTAACCTCAAACCTAACCTAACCTAACCTAACCTCAAACCTAACCTAACCTAACCTAACCTCCAACCTCAAACCTAACCTAACCTAACCTAAACCTAACCTAACCTAACCCAAACCTAACCTAACCTAACCTCAACCTAACCTAACCTACCTAACCTAACCTAACCTCAAACCTAACCTAACCTAACCTAACCTCAACCTAACCTCAAACCTAACCTAACCTAACCTAACCTCAAACCTAACCTAACCTAACCTCAAACCTAACCTAACTAACCTCAACCTAACCTAACCTACATAACCTAACACCTAACCTACCTAACCTAACCTAACCTCAAACTAACCTAACCTAAACTAACCTAACCTAACCTAACCTAACCTAACCTCAAACCTAACCTAACCTAACCTAACTAAACCTAACCTCAAACCTAAACCTCACATAACCTAACCTAACCTAACCTCACATAACCTAACCTCACATAACTAACTCAAACCTAACCTCAACCTAACCTCAAACCTAACCTCACATAACCTCAAACCTAACCTCACATAACCTCAAACCTAACCTCACATAACCTCAAACCTAACCTCACATACCTCACTACTAACCTCACATAACCTCAACCTAACCTCACATATCCTCAAACCTAACCTCACATAACCTCAAACCTAACCTCACATAACCTCAAACCTAACCTCACCTAACCTCAAACCTAACCTAACCCAACCTAACCTAACCTTAAACCTAACCTAACCTAACCTCAGACCAAACCTAACCTAACCTAACCTCACCTAACCACAAACCTAACCTAACCCAACCTAACCTAACCTCAAACCTAAGCTAACCTAACCTAACCTCAAACCTAACCTAACCTAACTTCAAACCTAACCTAACCTAACCTAACCTCAAACCTAACCTAACCTAACCTCAAACCTAACCTAACCTAACCTCAAACCTAACCTAACCTAACCTAACCTCAAACCTATCCTAACCTAACCTAACCTCAAACCTAACCTAACCTAACCTAACCTCAAACCTAACCTAACCTAACCTAACCTCAAACCTAACCTAACCTAACCAAACCTCAAACCTAACCTAACCTAACCTAACCTGAAACCTAACCTAACCTAACCTCAAACCTAACCTAACCTAACCTAACCTCAAACCTAACCTAACCTAACCTAACCTCAAACCTAACCTAACCTAACCTAACCTCAAACCTAACCTAACCTAACCTCAAACATAACCTAACCTCAAACCTAACCTAACCTAACCTAACCTCAAACCTAACCTAACCTAACCTCAAACCTAACCTAACCTAACCTAATCTCAAACCTAACCTAACCTAACCTAACCTCAAACCTAACCTAACCTAACCTAACCTCAAACCTAACCTAACCTCAAACCTAACCTAACCTAACCTAACCTCAAACCTAACCTAACCTAACCTAACTTCAAACCTAACCTAACCTAACCTAACCTCAAACCTAACCTAACCTAACCTCAAACCTAACCTAACCTAACCTCAAACCTAACCTAACCTAACCTCAAACCTAACCTAACCTAACCTAACCTCAAACCTAACCTAACCTAACCTAACCTCAAACCTAACCTAACCTAACCTCAAACCTAACCTAACCTAACCTCAAACCTAACCTAACCTAACCTCAAACCTACCCTAACCTAACCAAACCTCAAACCTAACCTAACCTAACCTAACCTTAAACCTAACCTAACCTAACCTCAAACCTAACCTGACCTAACCTAACCTCAAACCTAACCTAACCTAACCTAACCTCAAACCTAACCTAACCTAACCTAACCTCAAACCTAACCTAACCTCAAACCTAACCTAACCTAACCTAACCTCAAACCTAACCAAACCTAACCTCAAACCTAACCTAACCTAACCTCAAAAATAACCTAAGCTAACCTAACCTCAAACCTAACCTAACCTCAAACCTAACCTAACCTAACCTAACCTCAAACCTAACCTAACCTAACCTCAAACCTAACCTAACCTAACCTAACCTCAAACCTAACCTAACCTCAAACCCAACCTCACATAACCTCAAGCCTAACCTCACATAACCTCAAACCTAACCTCACATAACCTCAAACCTAACCTCACATAACCTCAAACCTAACCTCACATAACCTCAAACCTAACCTCAC
>JAWQEG010004695.1:22500-75000 GCA_033782935.1 Petrolisthes cinctipes | reverse complement strand
ACCTCACATAACCTCAAACCTAACCTCACATAACCTCAAACCTAACCTCACATAAACTCAAACCTAACCTCACATAACCTCAAACCTAACCTCACATAACTTCAAACCTAACCTCACATAACCTCAAACCTAACCTCACATAACCTCAAACCTAACCTCACATAACCTCAAACCAAACCTCACATAACCTCAAACCTAACCTCACATAACCTCAAACCTAACCTCACATAAACTCAAACCTAACCTCACATAACCTCAAACCTAACCTCACATAACTTTAAACCTAACCTCACATAACCTCAAACCTAAACTCACATAACCTCAAACCTAACCTCACATAACTTCAAACCTAACCTCACATAACCTCAAACCTAACCTCACATAACCTCAAACCTAACCTCACATAACCTCAAACCTAACCTCACATAACCTCAAACCTAACCTCACATAACCTCAAACCTAACCTCACATAACCTCAAACCTAACCTCACATAACCTCAAACCTAACCTAACCTAACCTCAGACCAAACCTAACCTAACCTAACCTCACCTAACCACAAACCTAACCTAACCCAACCTAACCTAACCTCAAACCTAAGCTAACCTAACCTAACCTCAAACCTAACCTAACCTAACTTCAAACCTAACCTAACCTAACCTAACCTCAAACCTAACCTAACCTAACCTCAAACCTAACCTAACCTAACCTCAAACCTAACCTAACCTAACCTAACCTCAAACCTAACCTCACATAACCTCAAACCTAACCTCACATAACCTCAAACCTAACCTCACATAACTTTAAACCTAACCTCACATAACCTCAAACCTAACCTCACATAACCTCAAACCTAACCTCACATAACTTCAAACCTAACCTCACATAACCTCAAACCTAACCTCACATAACCTCAAACCTAACCTCACATAACCTCAAACCTAACCTAACCTAACTTCAAACCTAACCTCACATAACCTCAAATCTAACCTCACATAACCTCAAACCTAACCTCACATAACCTCAAACCTAACCTAACCTAACCTCAAACCTAACCTCACATAACCTCAAACCTAACCTCACATAACATCAAACCTAACCTCACATAACATCAAACCTAACCTCACATAACCTCAAACCTAACATCACATAACCTCAAACCTAACCTCACATAACCTCAAACCTAACCTCACATAACCTCAAACCTAACCTCACATAACCTCAAACCTAACCTCACATAACCCTAAACCTAACCTCACATAACCTCAAACCTAACCTAACCTAACCTAACCTCAAACCTAACCTAACCTAACCTAACCTCAAACCTAACCTAACCTAACCAAACCTCAAACCTAACCTAACCTAACCTAACCTTAAACCTAACCTAACCTAACCTCAAACCTAACCTAACCTAACCTAACCTCAAACCTAACCTAACCTAACCTAACCTCAAACCTAACCTAACCTAACCTAACCTCAAACCTAACCTAACCTAACCTCAAACCTAACCTAACCTCAAACCTAACCTAACCTAACCTAACCTCAAACCTAACCTAACCTCAAACCTAACCTAACCTAACCTAATCTCAAACCTAACCTAACCTAACCTAACCTCAAACCTAACCTAACCTAACCTAACCTCAAACCTAACCTAACCTAACCTAACCTCAAAAATAACCTAACCTAACCTAACCTCAAACCTAACCTAACCTCAAACCTAACCTAACTTAAACTAACCTCAAACCTAACCTCACATAACCTCAAACCTAACCTCACATAACCTCAAACCTAACCTCACATAACCTCAAACCTAACCTCACATAACCTCAAACCTAACCTCACATAACCTCAAACCTAACCTCACATAACCTCAAACCTAACCTCACATAAACTCAAACCTAACCTCACATAACCTAAAACCTAACCTCACATAACTTCAAACCTAACCTCAATTAACCTCAAACCTAACCTCACATAACCTCAAACCTAACCTCACATAACCTCAAACCTAACCTCACATAACCTCAAACCTAACCTCACATAACCTCAAACCTAACCTCACATAACTTTAAACCTAACCTCACATAACCTCAAACCTAACCTCACATAACCTCAAACTTAACCTCACATAACTTCAAACCTAACCTCACATAACCTCAAACCTAACCTCACATAACCTCAAACCTAACCTCACATAACCTCAAACCTTACCTCACATAACCTCAAACCTAACCTCACATAACCTCAAACCTAACCTCACATAACCTCAAACCTAACCTCACATAACCTCAAACCTAACCTCACATAACCTCAAACCTAACCTCACATAACCTCAAACCTAACCTTACATAACCTCAAACCTAACCTCACATAACCTCAAACCTAACCTCACATAACCTCAAACCTAACCTCACATAACCTCAAACCTAACCTCACATAACCTCAAACCTAACCTCACATTACCTCAAACCTAACCTCACATAACCTAACCTAACCTAACCTAACCTCAAACCTAACCTAACCAAACCTAACCTCAAACCTAACCTAACCTAACCAAACCTCAAACCTAACCTAACCTAACCTAACCTTAAACCTAACCTAACCTAACCTCAAACCTAACCTAACCTAACCTAACCTCAAACCTAACCTAACCTAACCTAACCTCAAACCTAACCTAACCTAACCTAACCTCAAACCTAACCTAACCTCAAACCTAACCTAACCTAACCTAACCTCAAACCTAACCTAACCTAACCTAACCTCAAACCTAACCTAACCTAACCTCAAACCTAACCTAACCTAACCTAATCTCAAACCTAACCTAACCTAACCTAACCTCAAACCTAACCTAACCTAACCTAACCTCAAACCTAACCTAACCTAACCTAACCTCAAACCTAACCTAACCTAACCTAACCTCAAACCTAACCTAACATAACCTAACGTCAAACCTAACCTAACCTAACCTCAAACATAACCTAACCTAACCTAACCTCAAACCTAACCTAACCTAACCAAACCTCAAACCTAACCTAACCTAACCTAACCTCAAACCTAACCTAACCTAACCTAACCTCAAACCTAACCTAACCTAAAATAACCTCAAACCTAACCTAACCTCAAACCTAACCTAACCTAACCTAACCTCAAACCTAACCTAACCTAACCTAACTTCAAACCTAACCTAACCTAACCTAACCTCAAACCTAACCTAACCTCGAACCTAACCTAACCTAACCTAACCTCGAACCTAACCTAACCTAACCTAACCTCGAACCTAACCTAATCAAACCTAACCTAACCTCGAACCTAACCTCACCTAACCAAACCTGGAACCTAACCTAACCTAACCTAACCTCGAACCTAACCTAACCTAACCTAACCTCGAACCTAACCTAACCTAACCTAACTTCGAACCTAACCTAACCTAATCTAACCTCGAACCTAACCTAACCTAACCAAACCTCGAACCTAACCTAACCTAACCTAACCTCGAACCTAACCTAACCTAACCTCGAACCTAACCTAACCTAACCTAACCTCGAACCTAACCTAACCTAACCTCAAACCTAACCTAACCTAACCTAACCTCAAACCTAACCTAACCTAACCTACCCTCAAACCTAACCTAACCTAACCTCAAACCTAACCTAACCTAACCTCAAACCTAACCTAACCTAACCTCAAGCCTAACCTAACCTAACCTCAAACCAAACCTAACCTAACCTCAAACCTAACCTAACCTAACCTAACCTCAAACCTAACCTAACCTAACCTAACCTCAAACCTAACCTAACCTAACCTAACCTAACCAAACCTAACCTAACCTAACCTCAAATTTAACCTAACCTAACTTTAAACCT
Source organism: Petrolisthes cinctipes (assembly GCA_033782935.1). Taxonomy (NCBI): domain Eukaryota; kingdom Metazoa; phylum Arthropoda; class Malacostraca; order Decapoda; family Porcellanidae; genus Petrolisthes; species Petrolisthes cinctipes. The sequence continues at coordinate 71,139 of JAWQEG010004695.1, read as the reverse complement.
AACCTAACCTAACCTCAAACTTAACCTAACCTAACCTCAAACCTAACCTAACCTAACCTCAAACCTACCCTAACCTAACCTCAAACCTAACCTAACCTAACCTCAAACCTAACCTAACCTAACCTAACCTCGAACCTAACCTAACCTAACCTAACCTCGAACCTAACCTAACCTAACCTAACCTCGAACCTAACCTAACCTAACCTAACCTCGAACCTAACCTAACCTAACCTAACCTCGAACCTAACCTAACCAAACCTAACCTCGAACCTTACCTAACCTAACCTAACCTAACCTAACCTAACCTAACCTAACCTAACCTCGAACCTAACCTAACCTAACCTAACCTCAAACCTAACCTAACCTAACCTAACCTCGAACCTAACCTAACCTCGAACCTAACCTAACCTAACCTAACCTCAAACCTAACCTAACCTAACCTAACCTCGAACCTAACCAAACCTAACCTAACCTCGAACCTAACCTAACCTCGAACCTAACCTAACCTAACCTAACCTCGAACCTAACCTAACCTAACCTAACCTCGAACCTAACCTCACCTAACCTAACCTCGAACCTAACCTAACCTAACCTAACCTCAAACCTAACCTAACCTAACCTAACCTCGAACCTAACCTAACCTAACCTAACCTCGAACCTATCCTAACCTAACCTAACCTCAAACCTAACCTAACCTAACCTCGAACCTAACCTAACCTAACTTAACCTCAACCTAACCTAACCTAACCTCAACATAACCTAACCTAACCTAACCTCGAACCTAACCTAACCTAACTTAACCTCGAACCTAACCTAACCTAACCTAACCTCGAACCTAACCTAACCTAACCTAACCTCGAACCTAACCTAACCTAACCTAACCTCGAACCTAACCTAACCTGACCTAACCTCAAACCTAACCTAACCTAACCTCAAACCTAACCTAACTTAGCCTAACCTCAAACCTAACCTAACCTAACCTAACCTCATAGCTAACCAAACCTAACCTAACCTCAAACCTAACCTAACCTAACCTAACCTCAAACCTAACCTAACCTCAAACCTAACCTAACCTAACCTAACCTCAAACCTAACCTAACCTAACCTAATCTCAAACCTATCCTAACCTAACCTAACCTCAAACCTAACCTAACCTAACCTAACCTCAAACCTAACCTAACCTAACCTCAAACCTAACATAACCTAACCTAACCTCAAACCTAACCTAACCTAACCTAACCTCAAACCTAACCTAACATAACCTAACCTAACCTCAAACCTAACGTAACCTAACCTAACCTCAAACCTAACCTAACCTAACCTAACCTCAAACCTAACCTAACCTAACCTAACCTAGCCTCAAACCTAACCTAACCTAACATAACCTCAAACCTAACCTAACCTAACCTCAAATCTAACCTAACCTATCCTAACCTCAAACCAAACCTAACCTAACCTATCCTCAAACCTAACCTAACCTAACCACAAACCTAACTTAACCGAACCTAACCTCAAACCTAACTTAACCTAACCTAACCTTAAAAATAACCTAACCTAACCTAACCTCAAACCTAACCTAACCTAACCTAATCTCAAACCTAACCTAACCTAACCTAACCTCAAACCTAACCTAACCTAACCTCAAACCAATCCTTACCTAACCTCAAACCTAACCTAACCTCAAACCTAACCTAACCTAACATCAAACCTAACCAAACCTAACCTCAAACCTAACCTAACCTAACCTAACCTCAAACCTAACCTAACCTAACCTAACCTCAAACCTAACCTAACCTCAAACCTAACCTAACCTAACCTCAAACCTATCCTAACCTAACCTAACCTCAAACCTAACCTAACCTAACCTAACCTAACCTCAAACCTAACCTAACCTAACCTCAAACCTAACCTAACCTAACCTAACCTAACCTAACCTAACCTAACCTAACCTCGAACCTAACCTAACTTAAAATAACCTCAAACCTAACCTAACCTAACCTCAAACCTAACCTAACCTAACCTCAAACCTAACCCAACCTAACCTAACCTCATACCTTACCTAACCTAACCTCAAACCTAACCCAACCTAACCTAACCTAACCTAACCTCGAACCTAACCTAACCTGACCTAACCTCAAACCTAACCTAACTTAACCTAACCTCAAACCTAACCTAACCTAACCGAACCTCAAACCTAACCTAACCTAACCTCAAACCTAACCTAACCTAACCTAACCTTGAACCTAACCTAACCAAACCTCAAACCTAACCTAACCTAACCTAACCTAACCTAACCTAACCTAACCTCAAACCTAACCTAACCTAACCTAACCTCAAACCTAACCTAACCTAACCTCAAACCTAACCTAACCTAACCTCAAACCTAACCTAACCTAACCTCAAACCTAACCTAACCTAACCTAACCTAACCTAACCTAACCTCGAACCTAACCTAACCTAACCTAACCTCGAACCTAACCTAACCTAACCTCAAATCTAACCTAACCTATCCTAACCTCAAACCAAACCTAACCTAACCTAACCTCAAACCTAACCTAACCTAACCACAAACCTAACTTAACCGAACCTAACCTCAAACCTAACCTAACCTAACCTAACCTAACCTCAAACCTAACCTAACCTAACCTAACCTCAAACCTAACCTAACCTAACCTCAAACCTAACCTAACCTAACCTAACCTCAAACCTAACCTAACCTAACCTAACCTAACCTAACCTAACCTAACCTAACCTCGAACCTAACCTAACTTAAAATAACCTCAAACCTAACATAACCTAACCTAACCTCGAACCTAACCTAACCTAACCTCAAACCTAACCTAACCTAACCTTACCTCAAACCTAACCTAACCTAACCTCAAACCTAACCTAACCTAACCTAACCTTGAACCTAACCTAACCAAACCTCGAACCTAACCTAACTTAATCTCAAACCTAACCTAACCTAACCTAACCTCAAACCTAACCTAACCTAACCTCAAACCTAACCTAACCTAACCTAACCTAACCTAACCTAACCTAACCTCGAACCTAACCTAACTTAAAATAACCTCAAACCTAACCTAACCTAACCGAACCTCGAACCTAACCTAACCTAACCTCAAACCTAACCTAACCTAACCTAACCTCAAACCTAACCTAACCTAACCTAACCTCAAACCTAACCTAACCTAACCTCAAACCTAACATAACCTCAAACCTAACCTAACCTAACCTAACCTCAAACCTAACCTAACCTAACCTAATCTCAAACCTATCCTAACCTAACCTAACCTCAAACCTAACCTAACCTAACCTCAAACCTAACTTAACCTAACCTAACCTAACCTCGAACCTAACCTAAGCTAACCTCAAACCTAACCTAACCTAACCTAACCTCAAACCTAACCTAACCTCAAACTTAACCTAACTTAACCTCAAACCTAACCTAACCTAACCTCAAACCTAACCTAACCTAACCTAACCTAACCTCGAACCTAACCTAACCTAACCTCAAACCTAACCTAACCTAACCTAACCTAACCTCGAACCTAACCTAACCTAACCTAACCTCAAACCTAACCTAACCTAACCTAATCTCAAACCTATCCTAACCTAACCTAACCTCAAACCTAACCTAACCTAACCTAACCTCAAACCTAACCTAACCTAACCTAACCTCAAACCTAACCTAACCTCAAACCTAACATAACCTAACCTCAAACCTAACCTAACCTAACCTCAAACCTAACCTAACCTAACCTAACCTCGAACCTAACCTAACCTAACCTCAAACCTAACCTAACATAACCTAACCTCGAACCTAACCTAACCTAACCTAACTTAAAACCTAACCGAACCTAACCTAACCTCGAACCTAACCTAACCTAACCTAACCTCGAACCTAACCTAACCTAACCTCGAACCTAACCTAACCTAACCTAACCTCGAACCTAACCTCACCTAACCTAACCTCGAACCTAACCTAACCTAACCTAACCTCGAACCTAACCTAACCTAACCTAACCTAACCTAACCTCGAACCTAACCTAACCTAACCTCAAACCTAACCTAACCTAACCTCGAACCTAACCTAACCTAACTTAACCTCAACCTAACCTAACCTAACCTCAACCTAACCTAACTTAACCTCAACCTAACCTAACCTAACCTAACCTTGAACCTAACCTAACCAAACCTCGAACCTAACCTAACTTAATCTCAAACCTAACCTAACCTAACCTAACCTCAAACCTAACCTAACCTAACCTAACCTCAAACCTAACCTAACCTAACCTAACCTCAAACCTAACCTAACCTAACCTAACCTCAAACCTAACCTAACCTAACCTAACCTCAAACCTAACCTAACCTCAAACCTAACCTAACCTAACCTAACCTCAAACCTAACCTAACCTAACCTCAAACCTAACCTAACCTAACCTCAAACCTAACCTAACCTAACCTAACCTCAAACCTAACCTAACCTCAAAATTAACCTAACTTCAAACCTAACCTAACCTAACCTCAAACCTAACCTAACCTGACCTCAAACCTAACCTAACCTAACCTAACCTCAAACCTAACCTAACCTAACCTCAAACCTAACATAACCTAACCTAACCTCAAACCTAACCTAACCTAACCTAACCTCAAACCTAACCTAACTTAACCAAACCTAGCCTCAAACCTAACCTAACCTTACATAACCTCAAACCTAACCTAACCTAACCTAACCTCTAATCTAACCTAACCTAACCTAACCTCAAACCAAACCTAAGTTACCCTAACCTCAAACCTACCCTAACCTAACCTAACCTCAAACCTAACTTAACCTAACCTAACCTCAAACCTAACCTAACCTAACCTAACCTTAAACATAACCTAACCTAACCTAACCTCAAACCTAACCTAACCTAACCTAATCTCAAACCTAACCTAACCTAACTTAACCTCAAACCTAACCTAACCTAACCTAACCTCAAACCAATCCATACCTAACCTCAAACCTAACCTAACCTCAAACCTAACCTAACCTAACCTAACCTAACCTAACCTAACCTCGAACCTAACCTAACTTAAAATAACCTCAAACCTAACCTAACCTAACCTAACCTCGAACCTAACCTAACCTAACCTCAAACCTAACCTAACCTAACCTAACCTCAAACCTAACCTAACCTCAAACCTAACCTAACTTCAAACCTAACCTAACCTAACCTCAAACCTAACCTAACCTGACCTCAAACCTAACCTAACCTAACCTAACCTCAAACCTAACCTAACCTAACCTCAAACCTAACGTAACCTAACCTAACCTCAAACCTAACCTCAATCCAAATCTCAACATCTACCTCAACCTTTATTACAATCTCAACCTCAATCCCAACCTCAACCCAAACCTCAACCTCTATCCCAACCTCAACCACAATTCCAACCTCTAACCAAACCTTAATCCAAGCCTCAACCTTAGCCCAAACCTCAACCCAAATCTCAAACCAAACCTCAACCTCAACCTCAGCCCAAACCTCAACCCAAACCTCAATCCAAACCTCAACCTCAACTCTAACATAAACCTCAGCCCCAACCTCAACATCAATCTCAATTCCACCCTCAACCTAACCTAACCTAACCTAACCTAACCTAACCTAACCTAACCAAACCTAACCTTAAACCTAACCTAACCTAACGTAACCTCAAACCTAACCTAACCTAACCTAACCTCAAACCTAACCTAACCTAACCTAACCTCAAACCTAACCAAACCTAACCTAACCCTAAACCTAACCTAACCTAACCTAACCTCAAACCTAACCTAACCTCAAACCTAACCTAACCTCAAACCTAATCTAACCTAACCTAATTTCAAACCTAACCTAACCTAACCTCAAACCTAACCTAACCTAACCTCAAACCTAAACTAACCTAACCTAACCTCACCTAACCTAACCTCAAACCTAACCTAACCTAACCTTAAACCTAACCTAACCTAACCTAACCTCACCTAACTTCAAACCTAACCTAACCTAACCTCAAACCTAACCTAACCTAACCTCAAACCTAACCTAACCTAACCTAACCTTAAACCTAACCTAACCTAACCTAACCTCAAACCTAACCAAACCAAACCTAACCTCAAACCTAACCTAACCAAACCTAACCTCAAACCTAACCTAACCTAACCTCAAACCTAACCTAATCTAACCTCAAACCTAACCTAACCTAACCTACCCTCAAACCTAACCTAACCTAACCTAACCTCAAACCTAACCTAACCTAACCTCAAACCTAACCTAACCTAACCTCAAACCTAACCTAACCTAACCTTAAACCTAACCTAACCTAACCTAACCTCACCTAACTTCAAACCTAGCCTAACCTAACCTAACCTCAAACCTAACCTAACCTAACCTCAAACCTAACCTAACCTAACCTAACCTTAAACCTAACCTAACCTAACCTAACCTCAAACCTAACCTAACCTCAAACCTAACCTAACCTAACCTAACCTCAAACCTAACCTAACCTAACCTCAAACCTAACCTAATCTAACCTCAAACCTAACCTAACCTAACCTAACCTCAAACCTAACCTAACCTAACCTCAAACCTAACCTAACCTAACCTAACCTCAAACCTAACCTAACCTAACCTACCCTCAAACCTAACCTAACCTCAAACCTACCCTAACCTAACCTAACCTCAAACCTAACCTAACCTAATCTAACCTCAAACATAACCTAACCTAACCTAACCTCAAACCTAACCTAACCTAACCCAACCTCAAACCTAACCTAACCAAACCTAACCTCAAACCTAACCTAACCTCACACCAAACCTAACCTAACCTAACCTCAAACCTAACCTAACCTAACCTCAAACCTAACCTAACCTAACCTAACCTCAAACCTATCCTAACCTAACCTAACCTCAAACCTAACCTAACCTAACCTAACCTTTAAACCTAACCTAACCTAACCTCAAACCTAACCTAACCTAACCTCAAACCTAACCTAACCTAATCTAACCTCAAACCTAACCTAACCTAACCTAACCTCAAACCTAACCTAACCTCAAACCTAACCAAACCTAACCTAACCTAACCTCAAACCTAACCTAACCTAACCTCAAACCTAACCTAACCTAACCTAACCTCAACCCAAACCTCAATCCAAACCTCAACCTCAACCTCATCTCCAACCTCAGCCCCGACCTTAACCTTAACCTATATCTTAACCTCAATCTCAATCCCAACCTCAACCCAAACCTCAATATTAACCTTAACTTCAACCTCAACCTCAGCCCTAACCTCAACCCAAACTTCAATCCAAACCTCAGCCTAAACTCCAACCTCTACCTCAGCCCCAATATCAACCTCAACCTCTATCCCAACCTTAACCAAAACTTCAACCTCAACTCAATCCTCAACCTCAATCCAAATCTCAACATCTACCTCAACCTTTATTACAATCTCAACCTCAATCCCAACCTCAACCCAAACCTCAACCTCAACCTCTATCCCAACCTCAACCACAATTCCAACCTCTAACCAAACCTTAATCCAAGCCTCAACCTTAGCCCAAACCTCAACCCAAATCTCAAACCAAACCTCAACCTCAACCTCAGCCCAAACCTCAACCCAAACCTCAATCCAAACCTCAACCTCAACTCTAACATAAACCTCAGCCCCAACCTCAACATCAATCTCAATTCCACCCTCAACCTAAACCTCAACCTCATCTCCAACCTCAAATCAAACCTCAATCCAAACCTCAACCTCAACTCCAATCTCAACCTCAGCCCCAACCTCAACCTCTATCCTAACCTCTACTCCTACCTCAACCTCAACCTTAATATATATATAATGTTTAATAATTAATTATTAATAATGCTGGCCTCTGATTGGCCGATAAAATGCTGGCCTCTGATTGGCTGATGAAATGCTGGCCTCTGATTGGCCAATGAAATGCTGGCCTCTGATTGGCCGATGAAATGCTGGCCTCTGATTGGCCGATGAAATGCTGTCCCCTAATTGGCCGATGAAATGCTGGCCTCTGATTGGCCGAAGAAATGCTGGCCTCTGATTGGCCGAAGAATTGCTGGCCTCTGATTGGCCGATGAAATGCTGGCCTCTGATTGGCTAATGAAATGCTGGCCACTGATTGGCCGATGGAATGCTGGCCTCTGATTGGCCGATGAAATGCTGGCCTCTGATTGGTCGATGGAATGTTGGTCTCTGATTGGATGATGGAATGCTGGCCTTCGATTGGCCGATGGGATGCTGGCCTCTGATTGGCCGATGAAATGCTTGCCTCTGATTGGCCGATGAAATGCTGGCCTCTAATTGGCCAATGAAATGCTGGCCTCTGATTGGCCATTGAAAGGCTGGCCTCTGATTGGCCGTTGAAATGCTGGCCTCTGATTGGCCGAGGAAATGCTGGCCTCTTATTGGCCGAGGAAATGCTGGCCTCTGATTGGCCGATGGAATGCTGGCCTCTGATTGGCCAATGAAATGCTGGCCTCTGATTGGTCAATGGAATGTTGGTCTCTGATTGGCCGATGGAATGCTGGCCTCTGATTGGCCGATGGGATGCTGGCATCTGATTGGCCAATGAAATGCTGGCCACTGATTGGCTGATGAAATGCTGGCCTCTGATTGGTCGATGAAATGCTGGCCTCTGATTGGCCGATGAAATGCTGGCCTCTGGTTTGCCGATGAAATGCTGGCCTCTGATTGGCCAATGAAATGCTGGCCTCTGATTGGCCGATAGAATGCTGGCCTCTGATTGGTCGATGAAATGCTGGCCTCTGATTGGTCGATGGAATGTTGGCCTCTGATTAGCCGATGGAATGCTGGCCTCTGATTGGCCGATGAAATGCTGGCCTCTGATTGGCCGATGAATGCTTGCCTCTGATTGGCTGATGAAATTCTGGCCTCTGATTGGCCGAGGAAATGCTGGCCTCTGATTGGCCGAGGAAATGCTGGCCCTGATTGGCCGAGGAAATGCTGGCCTCTGATTGGCCTATGAAATGCTGTCCTCTGATTGGCTGTTGAAATGCTGGCCTCTGATTGGCCGATGAAATGCTGGCCTCTGATTGGCCGATGGAATGCTGGCTTCTGATTGGCCGATGAAATGCTGGCCGCTGATTGGCCGATGATATGCGAGCCCCTGATTGGCCGATGATATGCTGGCCCCTGATTGGCTGATGAAATGCTGGCCTCTGATTGGTAGATGAAATGCTGGCCTCTGATTGGCCAAGGAATTGCTGGCCTCTGATTGGCCAATGAAATGCTGGCCTCTGATTGGCCAATGGATTAAATGCTGGCCTCTGATTGGCCGATGAAATGCTGGCCTCTGATTGGCTGATGAAATGGTGGCCTCTGATTGGCCGATGAAATGCTGGCCTCTGATTGGCCAATGAAATGGTAGCCTCTGATTGGCCGATGAAATGCTGGCCTCTGATTGGCCAGTGAAATGCTGGCCTCTGATTTGCCAATGAAATGCTGGCCGCTGATTGGCCGATGAAATGCTGGCCTCTGATTGGCCGATGAAATGCTGGCCTCTGATTGGCCGATGAAATGCTGGCCTCTGATTGGCCGATGAAATGCTGGCCTGTGATTGGCTTATGAAATGCTGGCCTCTGATTGGCCGAGGAAATGCTGGCCTCTGATTGGCCGATGAAATGCTGGCCTCTGATTGGCCGATGAAATGCTGGCCTGTGATTGGCTTATGAAATGCTGGCCTCTGATTGGCCGAGGAAATGCTGGCCTCTGATTGGCCGAGGAAATGCTGGCCTCTGATTGGCCGAGGAAATGCTGGCCTCTGATTGGCTTATGAAATGCTGGCCTCTGATTGGCCGAGGAAATGCTGGCCTCTGATTGGCCGAGGAAATGCTGGCCTCTGATTGGCCGAGGAAATGCTGGCCTCTGATTGGCCGAGGAAATGCTGGCCTCTGATTGGCCGATGAAATGCTGGCCTCTGATTGCAATTACCAAATTAAACGGGCTAAGAACCTCTGTTAGTATTGTCAAAATCTATCAAACGTGGCTATAAAACGCTGGCAACACACCAATTATAAAATTAAATGGGCTCTTTAAGAACCTTTGGTAGTATTAAATTATTTACAAATAATTGATTATTTACTAATAGGCTATACAAAACTGCTTCTCTGGGCAAATCCACTTTGGTGCTGTTGAAAACACAGACTACATGGAGAGTGAGACAACCACAACCAACCTGTGGTGTTGGTGGTGATAATCTCACTCTGTGTTTTCAACAGCACCAAAGTGGAGTTGCCCAGAGAAGCAGCTAAAAACGGTTTGTTTACATTATTTTTTTCGTTATAACTTTATATATATGTCTATTTATAATTATGTAGGTTGAGTAATGTAATTACTAATATCTGCTGATAATAATAATAACATAACATAAGTATAAATAACTGTTATAACATATTAATACATTGGTTAATTAATAGCCAATGTTTACTGTGTGTATTGAACTGTGTTATAGTTAATTTATAGCTTAATATTATTAACAAATGATTACCTTATAACTCTATAACATTATATAATGATATATAATTATGAGGAATATTAATATATATATCAAAGATAGAATACCACAATTACTAAAGCCGAAACAATCCATATTTTACAGTTTTTTTATAACATGTCTTCAATAACAAGGAATTATGATTTATTAAATCTTCATCATTACACAAGGTAAGTGTATAATTAATAATAATGTATAACCAATAATTATAATGTGTATTACAATTGTATTATAAACCTAACCTAACCACGTAAAGTTAATAATATTTTAATAATGTTATTTAATAATGTTATTTAATTAATTATAATATATATATCAAAATAAATTATTAGTAAATAATTATTAAACATTATTAAAACATTATTAACTTTACATGGTTAGGTTAGGTTAGGTTTATTATATATATTTCATTGTAATACGAATAATTATTATTGTTTATACATTATTATTAATTATACACTTACCTTATACAATAATAAGGCTTTAATAAATCATAATTCCTTGTTATTGAAGACATGTTTAAAAAAATGTAAAATATGGATTGTTTCGGTTTAGTAATTGTGGTATTCTGTCTTTGATATACATATTTATATTCCTTATAATTATATATATATAAATGTTTCTTTGCTTTATTTATTTATTTATTTATTTATTTAGCTAATATTGGTATTATCTGTGCCGGCGAACTACTGGTTAGGTTAGGTTGTGTTAGGTAGGGTTCGGTTACCTTTATCAATGCTCAGTGGAATTATCTCCTGGAAATGTATTCTCTGCTAGATATTTCAATTTTAAGATACGACATTTCTGTAGTGGAGGGACGAACTGAGGTTGGGCGGACAGTGTTACCAGATATCCTTGGAAAAATTACGGAAGATCCAACAGGCAGTTGTGTACAATACGCTTGACCCACCCAATCGGGATACTTTTAGCTCCTATTCACGAGATCTATTTAATTTTTAAAGATCCCGAAGGATATTAAGTTAGGTCCCGAAGATAGCCACAGTTTAGGTTAGGTTAGGTTAGGTTAAGAGAGAGAGAGAGAGAAGCATCTTTGTATGTGAGAGAGAGAGAGAGAGAGAGAGAGTGAATTGATAGGCTTTGAAAGGGAATTGTTAGGCTTTGAAAGGGATTTGTTAGGCTTTGAAAGGGAATTGTTAGGCTTTGAAAGGGCATTGTTAGGTTTTGAAAGGGAATTGTTAGGCTTTGAAAGGGAATTGTTAGGCTTTGAAAGGGAATTGTTAGACTTAAAAAGGGCATTGTTAGGCTTTAAAAAGGAATTGTTAGGCTTAAAAGGGAATTGTTAGGCTTAAAAGGGTATTGTTAGGCTTTGAAAGGGCATTGTTAGGTTTTGAAAGGGAATTGTTAGGCTTTGAAAGGGAATTGTTAGGCTTTGAAAGGGATTTGTTAGGCTTTGAAAGGGATTTGTTGGGCTTTGAAAGGGATTTGTTAGGCTTTGAAAGGGAATTGTTAGGCTTTGAAAGGGAATTGTTAGGCTTTGAAAGGGAATTGTTAGACTTAAAAAGGGCATTGTTAGGCTTTAAAAGGGAATTGTCAGGCTTAAAAGGGTATTGTTAGGCATAAAAGGAAATTGTTAGGATTTAAAAGGGAATTGTTAGACTCTACAAGGGAATTGTTAGACTCTACAAGGGAATTGTTAGACTCTACAAGGGAATTGTTAGACTCTACAAGGGAATTGTTAAACTCTGAAAGGGAATTGTTAGGCTCTGAAAGGGAATTGTTAGGCTCTGAAAGGGAATTGTTAGGCTTTGAAAGGGAATTGTTAGGCTTTGAAAGGGATTTGTTAGGCTTTGAAAGGGAATTGTTAGGCTTTGAAAAGGAATTGTTAGGCTTTGAAAAGGAATTGTTAGGCTTTGAAAGGGAATTGTTAGGCTTTAAAAGGGAATTGTTAGGCTTTGAAAGGGAATTGTTAGGCTTTGAAAGGGATTTGTTAGGCTTTGAAAGGGATTTGTTAGGCTTTGAAAGGGATTTGTTAGGCTTTGAAAGGGAATTGTTAGGCTTTGAAAGGGATTTGTTAGGCTTTGAAAGGGAATTGTTAGGCTTTGAAAGGGAATTGTTAGGCTTTGAAAGGGATTTGTTAGGCTTTGAAAGGGATTTGTTAGGCTTTGAAAGGGATTAGTTAGGCCTTACAAGGGAACTGTTAGATCTTAAAAGGGAATGATAATGAGCGCGATAGAAATGATAGTGGCGACGATAGAAATGATAGTGGCGACGATAAAAATGATAGTGGCGACGATAGAAATGATAGTGGCGACGATAGAAATGATAGTGGCGACGATAGAAATGATAGTGGCGACGATAGAAATGATAGTGGATACGATAGAAATTATAATGACGACTGGAAGGTGTGCCTGGGGCAGGGAAGGAACGGAAAGGTGTGCCTGGGGCAGGGAAGGACCGGTAAGGTGTGCCTGGGGCAGGGAAGGACCGGTAAGGTGTGCCTGGGGCAGGGAAGGACCGGTAAGGTGTGCCTGGGGCAGGGTAGGACCCGGAAGGTGTGCCTGGGGCAGGGTAGGACCGGGAAGGTGTGCCTTGGGCAGGTAAGGACCGGAAAGGTGTGCCTGGGGCAGGGAAGGACCGGTAAGGTGTGCCTAGGGCAGGGAAGGACCGGGAAGGTGTGCCTGGGGCAGGGTAGGACCGGGAAGGTGTGCCTTGGGCAGGTAATGACCGGAAAGGTGTGCCTGGGGCAGGGAAGGAACGGAAAGGTGTGCCTTGCTCTGTTACAAGGAAATTTGAACTAGGATTTTGTGTGTTGTTTCCCTTCTCAGCTCTCCTCATGCCCTCTTCCCACAGTTATATCTGATAAGTTTTAGTAGATGTTCATTTCATTGTTTATGGGTAAACAGAGCCCAAGCATCCTCCCCCTTATTGGGCCTCAGTACTGGAGTGAAGCCTGTGTTCCTTCCAGTACACCTTAGGACTATATTCCATGATGCCCCTCCCCCCCCCCCTACATACACACATACAGCCCTGGCCAGGTTTTTCACAGCACAGTTTTTAAAATATTTTAGAAGTGTTCATTTGCTGATTAAAAAATAAATAAATAATTAGACTGAGTCACCAGGGTGTGAAGGAGGCTACATTGTCCTCCAATTGTCTACACTTACAGCACACACACATCTCAACACCTGTTTTTCAGTTTCATACAAATCACAGCACATTCCAGAAATTATATAATAAAATAACCCTCCCCTTATAATATTTAAAATGTCTGTGTTTGAATTTTCAAACCAAGGTATGGTACTGTATTTGAGGCCTATTTCTGAGGTGTAGAAATTTTTTTTTTATGTTTTTCTATTAATTAATAGCCCCTTTTGAAGTTGTTGAAGTTCTTTCTGGCCTTACATTTAACTGGACCTGGAGGTGATAATATGGCAAGATGTTTTTCTAGCCCCTATAAGTATGGGAAGGTGTGCCTGGGGCAGGGAAGGTGTGCCTGGGGCAGAGAAGGACCGGGAAGGTGTGCCTGGGGCAGGGAAGGACAGGGAAGGTGTGCCTTGGGCAGGGAAGAACCAGGTAGGTGTGCCTGGGGCAGGGAAGGTGTGCCTGGGGCAGAGAAGGACAGGGAAGGTGTGCCTGGGGCAGGGAAGGACAGGGAAGGTGTGCCTGGGGCAGGGAAGGACAGGGAAGGTGTGCCTGGGGCAGGGAAGGACAGGGAAGGTGTGCCTGGGGCAGGGAAGGACAGGGAAGGTGTGCCTGGGGCAGGGAAGGTGTACCTGGGGAGGAGAAAGTGTGCCTGGGGCAGGGAAGGACCGGGAAGGTGTGCCTGGGACAGGGAAGGAGTGCCTGGGGCAGGGAAGGGCAGGGTAGGTGTGCCTGGGACAGGGAAGGAGTGCCTGGGGCAGGGAAGGACAGGGAAGGTGTGCCTGGGTGGCCTTCACGTCACACTTGACTCCACAGTCAGGTGTACCAACATTACATCGCACTGTTAAAAGGATGGTAACGAAACTTTTTTTGCCAACTGTACATTACACACCCTTAAACCCAGCCAATAATGAGGGTTTACTGTACACAAATTCATTACAAACACTACATTATTATTATTATTATTTATTTCTGTGTGTGTGAGTGTGTATTTCTCTGTATCCATATATGTGTATGTTTTTCACACACACACACACACACATTCTCTCTCTCTACTGGACATAACCATTGTAATATGCATATGTGTGTATATATTTGTTTGTGTATGATCGCGCAGTGTTACCACATCTGGTTAGGTCCCGGGAATATGTCCCGGTTACTTTATGATAGTTTACATCGGTTATATCCCGGTAGTCTGCCCAGGTTAGGTCCCGGTAGTTTGCTGTGGTCCAGGTTAGGTTAGGTTAGCTTAAATTTCCAAATTATGTTTGTAAAACGAGGCATCTCCGAGAGAAACACCATAGAAGAAAATAGTCTTAGAATGGTTTAAATAAGTGGGTAATGAAGGTAGAAAAACCATACATGATAACGGCAGTTCTTTCAATATTTACCGTATTTTACCACGGTTAGTTCCCGGTAGTTTGCCCAGGTTAGGTCCCGGTAGTTTACTGCAGTTTAGGTTAGGTCATACTAATTTCAAAATGCTATATTTGAATATGACCTAACTTGGAAATGGGGCATTTCTGAAGAAAAGTGTTTTAGAATTGTATTAGAAAATGGCAATAGAATAGATAATTACCAATTGTTTTTTATTACTCATTATTTCCCGGTAGTTTGCCCGGGTTAGGTCCCGGTAGTTTGCCCGGGTTAGGTCCCGGTAGTTTGCCCAGGGTTAGGTCCCGGTAGTTTGCCCGGGTTAGGTTCCGGTAATTTGCCCGGGTTAGGTCTCGGTAGTCTGATGCGGTCTAGGTTAAGTTAGGTAAAGTCAGGCTAATTTCAAAATGCCCCATTTGAATATGCCCTATCTTTGAAATGGGGCATTTGCATAGGAAATGCTATAGAAGAAAATAGTCTTAGAATGGTCTAAATAAGTGGGTAATTAAGGTAGAAAAGCCGTACACAATAACGGTAATAATTTCAATATTTACCAAAAAAGTTTCCTAGAATTGTCCTAAATATGATCTATTAGAGTTGGATAATATTAACTGTGAGGAATTGTATATTGAATAATCAGGTTTTGGAATGGTTCAAAATATAACGTATTCAGATGGTGATTATCTATTAGAGTTGGTAAAATGTAACCGGGAGGATTATTATATTGAATAACCATGTTTGGGAATTAAATATATTTCGGTAAATAAAACACATCCGGGAGTAAACGGGTGTAAATAGGCACTGGATAATGACGTCATGGTTGGTTGGGCGGATGACGTCATAGTTTTCAGCCTATCACACGTATGGATTCATCACATCTCGCTTTCATCAGTTGTTTATCATGATGCACATATTCTAAAGCCGTGTTTCAACCCCACTCTTTCCCTGATTTACTTCATGCCCTCAATGCCATCTATCAGGGTCAATATTGTTGGGGGAAATGAAGGAAATTAATATCAGATAAACAGTGAAAACATAAAAACAATTTTATTACTAAAGGGAATTGTTAAATAGATCACTCCCATTAGTAAAGGGTTTACTGGTTAGGTTAGGTTAATATTAAATTAAATTAGGTTAGGTTAATATTAAATTAAATTAAGTTAGGTTAATATTAAATTAGGTTAGGTTAATATTAAATTAAATTAGGTTAGGTTAATATTAAATTAGGTTAGGTTAAGGTATCCATCTTTGAACAATGTTAGCAACCTTACATTTAATGATAAATATTATTTGGTGCTGGTTCTATGAACTCAGGGTGAGACGGTAACCTCATACTATCAGTTGTGAGTTCCATCAAAAATACTTATATTAAAGAAAAGGAAAACTTTGAATGGAACTCACCACTGAGCGTTGACGGTAACTGCCTCAGCCAGAATTGTCACCAACTGTTCTTACCTATTTGTTCTTACCTATTTGTTCTTACCTATTTGTATCTTTACAGGATTGAGTCAAGCTCGTAATGTCCCGTATTTTAAAACACAATTATCATATGTTTTTTAAAGTTATGTATGTTTTTGACATACTTTGATCTGTATGAAACTTTGATGAACAGGTAATGAGATTTCTGTCTGTTTCTGAGTGAACAAAGTTGCAGCACAATGCATGAAGGGGGAACGCTATAATAAAATTTGTCTTCATATAGGAATTATTATAGAAATGGTCATAAGCAGCTTAAATAACTAATTAGAGGAAATTCAGGAAGGGAATGTGGAGGCAGATATGGAGATGAAAAAACAGCTTGCCATATTATCACCTCCAGGTCCAGTTACATGTAAGGCCAGAAAAAACTTCAACAACTTCCAAAGAGGCTATTAATTAATAGAAAAACATGAAAAAAAAATTCTACACCTCAGAAATAGGCCTCAAGTATCCAGTACAGTACAGTACAGTACCATACCTTGCTTTGAAAATTCAAACACAGACGTTGGTGACTCAGTCTAATGGAAATTTTAAAATGATGACTCTGGCTACACCACCTCTCCCTATTCTGTAGTCAAGTAATAGATATACTGTATAGCATTAATATTCACACAAAAACATATTTTAAGGACTCTATGAGAAGTCTGTTATTTTTTCCTAGAGTCCTTAAAATATGTTTTTGTGTGAATATTAATGCTATACAGTATATCTATTACTTGACTACAGAATAGGGAGAGGTGGTGTAGCCAGAGTCATCATTTTAAAATTTCCATTAGACTGAGTCACTAACGTCTGTGTTTGAATTTTCAAAGCAAGGTATGGTACTGTACTGTACTGTACTGTACTGGATATTTAAGGCCTATTTCTGAGGTGTAGAAATATCTTTTTCGTGTTTTTGTATTAATTAAGAGGGTGCGGGAATAGGGGGACAGGCTTGGAGGGGGGTTTAGGGGGGTGCAGGAATTTTTGGGGAGTGTGGGAGTCTGGGACAGGCTTGGGGGGGGGGTTAGGGTGGTGCGGGAGTAGGGGACAGGCTTTCTATCCACCCCAAGCCTGTCCCCCTATTCCCGCACCCCCCAAACCCCTCCTAAGCCTGTCCCCCTATTCCCGCTCCTGAGAAGGAAAGAGACAAGGGGATTATTAATAATAATTGTTATGTTATGCCTCAACCATTGTATAAACATAGAAACTTCAGAAGGCTCAAATGAAAGTGGTCATGTGGGCAGTCTCCATTGTAATCTGGCACGGTTCCAATAATGCTACATAGATGTGTTTACATACCAAGTCTTGTAAAAGAAGTTAAATACATATGCTACCCATTGGTTTTCTAAATAATATTATTTCTATAAATTATATGTTAAACAATAATATCACAATAATGTCCTTAGGCAAAGTACTGTACAGTATATTCCAGAAAATTAACTTCAAAGAGTGAATAATGGAAACATTTTGTAAGATGGGTATACTGTACTTAAGATTTGTAAGTACAGTACAGTAGAGTAGTATTGAAGTGTACATTACTGTACTATCAGTAAATTACCATATCCACATACCAGATTACCACTCATTCTTATCATTTTGATAATGATAAGTTCTCTAAATAATATTATATATTATTTTCAGTCAGGTTTTAGAGGTAATTACTTACCCTAAACTTACCCCTAACCTTTTACTTGGCAACATTTTTCCATTAATTTCCTAAACCTTGATTTAGTTTAAGAAACTCTGTGAGACATTTATCATAATCTTTATTTAATTATTACATTCACCAGAGAATATTGAGAATTTGGTGTGGTAGTATTTCCTGACCCAACTACTGTTAGCTTACTTGTTTTGGTTGGTGAAAGTCAGACTAGGATATGATAAGTTTCCCCTTATAGCCTATATGTTAACCTTGAAAGATCACAATAACAAAGTATAGTTTTCATTATTCTTACCTGTAATGAAATGTTGGTCAGGATCAGAAGTAATTTCTCATTTTTTTAACCATTATCCCTGCCTATGGATGTGTGAAAAGGGATCGTAGTGATATTATAATATTCCACACGTGAGGTGAGAACTTTATAACAATATATATTTGAGAAGGATGTGAAATAAAAGAGACTAAAATGCAGCGTCCACCTGTGTCACACATCCCATTGCAAAAAATGTGACAATATTGGCTTGGATTGACTGTTTATCATAAATGTTGCTTGCTGAGATAGTGGGATGTCCAGCACTGCAACACACCTGTGGATTCTCAATAAAGTGGAGTGACGAGTGCAGGGACTGATGGAGAACAACAGCTGCCCTCCTCCCTCACAGGATATACCTGCCCTGGACACATTGGAGCACCACCAGGATGTTGCTGCTCTGGTGGTCTTCCACAAGACACAGGTACAAGAGGTACAGCACCTGGCAGGATTTAGGCTCCCCCCGTGTGAGGCTGTGAGAGACACGAGAATGGTGTTCTCCAGCCACAAGCATATCAGGGTGCTGAGGTCACACACCAGCCAGCACCAGAGGGTGGCAAGTCTAATGGTTCCCACTCAATTTTTCCCGCAGAGAGAACATATTGAGCCAATACAGAGCTACACACACTCAGCACTCACTCAGCTGGACCCTGGTCCAGCACTATCAGCCATAGTTGTACTGTATATATTCATTCCAAACTATGTTTACTGTTATTGTTGATGTTCTCCCGGGACAGAATGGCCTCCTGCCCCACAGACCCCTGGTACACTCTGGTCTCAGTGAAAAAAACAAATTAAAATAAAGGAGGGGCTGGCCCTATATGCCTGGGCTACTGAAGCACATCCCAGGGAAATGGGACCACAGCTTACTGGACCAGGGAGTCTGTATGTCCCTATATGTCTGTATGTCCCTATATGTCTGTATGTCCCTATATGCCTGGGCTACCGAAGCACATCCCAGGGAAATGGGACCACAGCTTACTGGACCAGGGAGTCTGTATGTCCCTATATGTCTGTATGTCCCTATATGCCTGGGCTACCGAAGCACATCCCAGGGAAATGGGACCACAGCTTACTGGACCAGGGAGTCTGTATGTCCCTATATGTCCGTATGTCCCTATATGCCTGGGCTACCAAAGCACATCCCAGGGAAATGGGACCACAGCTTACTGGACCAGGGAGTCTGGGGGCCTCATTGGTGGGAAGGTCTTTGATCCCACAGCCAGTGGTGTGGGCCCAAGTCCACGTTACAAGAGCTACAAGTGGGGCCGCACCTTCCATGAGACCAGCCCTGAAGGGACCATAAGGGGGAGGGAGTTTACACTGCTGCATGCAAAGGGAAATGCACCCCCTGTGTGCTGGCGGTCCACACACCAGTGAAAAAACCTCACATGGATTAATTTTAATCCATGTGGGCAGATCTCATCAAATCCACTAGAAAGTTACCAGATCCTACAACAATCTTTATTCTAGCCCTGTGGAGGACTATGTTTACTGTTATATATCTTGCCATAACATACTTACTGTATACTTTATTTGATTTTACTAAAAAATGCTATATATAAATGTCATTTCATGTCATGTCATCTAACAAAAAATTTCATATCAGTTTGTTGTTGTTGAAGTGCCTCAAGGTGTCTGGTGAAGCAGCCCTGAGCTCCTGAGGAAGGCCATGGCCTCAACTGGGGTTTGCCACAGTGCTCTCAAAGAGTGTACAGTATGTTGTGTTATTGATCAATGTGATTGTGTGCATTGTAGTCTTAAATAATGTATTTAAGGGGTTGCGGGAATAAGAGGCCAGGCTTAGGGGGGTGCGGGGGTTTTTGGGGGGGTTGGCTGGGTTTTGGAGGGTGCGGGAGTTAGGGGACAGGCTGGGGGGAGGGGTTAGGGTGATGTGGGAGTAGGGGACAGGCTTTCTACCCCCCCCCCAAGCCTGTCTCCCTATTCCTGCACCCCCCCACAAAAACCCGCACCTCCCTAAACTCCCCCAAGCCTGGCTCCCTATTCCCGCACCCCCTTAAATTTGTGAAGAGAAGGCCTAGCTGGGATGTAGTCTCCACATATTATACCTCCATGTGAGGCAATGGGGGACATGCTGGGGGGGGGGGGGTTATGGGGGTGCAGGAATAGGGAACAGGCTTTCTACCCACCCCAAGTCTGTCCCCCTATTTCCTTACCTCCCAAACTCCCCCCCCCCGAACCCCCCAAAACACCCCACACACCCCTAAATATCCCCCAAGCCTGTCCCCCTACTCCCGCACCCCCAAAAAAAACCCGCGACACCCCCAAAACTCCCCGCACCCCCCAAAACCCCCCCAAAACCCTAGTAGCTCCTTGATCGTTCCTTTACCATTTGTATACACTTATTATATCTTATTTCCAATAGTAGGCTTACTATTTGTTATATTTCCACAACAAATAACCTAATGGAAGTGTAAGGTACTTATATTCTATGGCAAATATACAAAACTAACCCGAGAAACACCAAAACTTGAGTAAATTAGGAACAATTTCAGTTTTTACACGAGTCGCGGCCTCTGACTTGGCAACACTGATTTCACGACACGGCAATAATGACGTCACTATCCATGATGGCCGCCGTTGAGATGATGAATGTAAAAAGTAATTATAATAACAATAATAACAGCAATAAGAGTATTATAACAAGAGAAATATATATAAATCAATACGAAGAAATATATAGAACCCAATAATTAGATAAATAAATAAATAAATTGTAATAATAATGATAATAATAATAGTTAACAATCGTAGTCCCTATCAGCATTGCTACTTTTGTCAGTGTTGTCATTTCTAAGGTAATTACTCTAAATTAGCCTAGTTTGGTGCTATTTAAGATAAAATTTCTCCTATCTAAAGTAATTTTTATGAAAATTCCTTCGTTATTTATTTCCTGGGTCGTTGTGAAAGAAAATTAATACTATTAAAATACTTTCAAAGTTAATACTATTATAAAAACATGGAAATGTATACCGTTTGTCAAAGGTTTAATTTATGTTGAGGTAATTTGGTTCCATCTAAGGTATTTTCAACCCAATTTTTAAGGTATTTTACGAATTTCTTCCCTCTGTTGTTGGCGATCGAACCAATCTTCATTCCGGTGTTTCCTCCAAACCATCCAGTCTCTCCAATCCTCTAATCTCTCCATGTTGAGGTAATTTGGTTTCATCTAAGGTATTTTCAACCCAATTATTAAGGTATTTCATCGAATTTCTTCTCTCTGAGGCCTCCAAATTGCTCCAATCTTCTCACCAGTGTTTCCTCCAATCCTCTAATCTCTCCTCAAATGTCCCTAGTATTCCCTCTAAATCCTCCAATCCCTTCAATAACCAGTTTTGGTAAATATTGAATGAATTACCGTTATTGGGTACGGTTTTTCTACCTTCATTACCCACTTATTTAGACCATTCTAAGACTATTTTCTTCTATGGCATTTCCTCCGCAAATGCTCCATTTCCAAGATAGGGCATATTCAAATGGGGCATTTTGAAATTAGCCTGACCTTACCTGACCTGAC
Source organism: Petrolisthes cinctipes (assembly GCA_033782935.1). Classification (NCBI taxonomy): domain Eukaryota; kingdom Metazoa; phylum Arthropoda; class Malacostraca; order Decapoda; family Porcellanidae; genus Petrolisthes; species Petrolisthes cinctipes. The sequence goes on along the minus strand of JAWQEG010004695.1, from coordinate 49,139 downwards.
CTAACCTAACCTAACCTAACCTAGACCGCATCAGACTACCGGGACCTAACCTGGGCAGACTACCGTGACCTAACCTGGGCAAACTACCGGGAAATAATCGTGATAAAGTACAATAAATGACGGGGGTAAAATACTGGGACCCAGCCGGATCTGGCAACACTGCTACAAAACGGTAATTCTTTCAATAAATACCCCAGTGTTCTCCAATCTCCAAGTGTATAAATTCTTCTCCCTCCAATCTTTCTTCCACTACTACTACTACTACTATCACTACTACCACTACTACTACCACCACCACTTCTACCCTACTACCACCACTATTACTATATGGGTAAATCATGGTATTGTTTGGTATTTATTTAGATTCTAGGCAATTGCAGTTTTGGGTATTTATTGAAAGAATTGCCGTCTTGTAACAGTGTTGCCAGATCCGGCTAGGACCAAGTATTTTGCCCTAGTCATTTCGGTAAATTTACAGAAAACCTGGGTTCACTAATACGTAAATATTAGTATGTTTTACCACTAATTAGAGTAAATATTGAATGAATTACCGTTATTGGGTACAGTTTTTCTACCTTCATTACCCACTTATTTAGACCATTCTAAGACTATTTTCTTCTATGGCATTTTCTCCGCAAATGCCCCATTTCCAAGATAGGGCATATTCAAATGGGGCATTTTGAAATTAGCCTGACCTTACCTGACCTGACCTAACCTAACCTAACCTAACCTAGACCGCATCAGACTACCGGGACCTAACCTGGGCAGACTACCGTGACCTAACCTGGGCAAACTACCGGGAAATAATCGTGATAAAGTACAATAAATGACGGGGGTAAAATACTGGGACCCAGCCGGATCTGGCAACACTGCTACAAAACGGTAATTCTTTCAATAAATACCCCAGTGTTCTCCAATCTCCAAGTGTATAAATTCTTCTCCCTCCAATCTTTCTTCCACTACTACTACTACTACTATCACTACTACCACTACTACTACCACCACCACTTCTACCCTACTACCACCACTATTACTATATGGGTAAATCATGGTATTGTTTGGTATTTATTTAGATTCTAGGCAATTGCAGTTTTGGGTATTTATTGAAAGAATTGCCGTCTTGTAACAGTGTTGCCAGATCCGGCTAGGACCAAGTATTTTGCCCTAGTCATTTCGGTAAATTTACAGAAAACCTGGGTTCACTAATACGTAAATATTAGTATGTTTTACCACTAATTAGAGTAAATATTGAATGAATTACCGTTATTGGGTACAGTTTTTCTACCTTCATTACCCACTTATTTAGACCATTCTAAGACTATTTTCTTCTATGGCATTTTCTCCGCAAATGCCCCATTTCCAAGATAGGGCATATTCAAATGGGGCATTTTGATATTAGCCTGACCTTACCTGACCTGACCTAACCTAACCTAGACCGCATCAGACTACCGGGACCTAACCTGGGCAGACTACCGGGACCTAACCTGGGCAAACTACCGGGAAATAACCGTGGTAAAGTACAGAAAATGACCGGGCCAAAGTATTGGGACCTAGCCGGATCTGGCAACACTGCTACAAAACGGTAATTCTTTCAATAAATACCCTAATTAGTACCTTTCTAAGACACTTTTCATCTATGGTGTTTCTCTCGGAGATGCCCCGTTTTCATACCTCAATACAAACATGGGGGAGAGCCTGGGAATCCGGGGTTTTGGGTGGGGGAAAACACGCTATACACTATGGTTTTGCCTTTATAATACAGTTCCAACCTATGGAGTATTTATTGGATATGCCCCGTTATCGAAATATGCCCCGTTTTCATACCCCAATACAAACATGGGGGAGAGCCTTGGAATCTGGGGTTTTGGGTGGGGGAAATCACGCATAGCACTATGTTAATGCCATAATTATACACTTCCAACCGTAAATAAAATAGTTAATGATAAAAAAAAAATTCCAAGTGTTGGAGAACGTTGCAATATAATACCAATACAGCCCAAGTAGCAGCGTTACCAACATGTGTACACAATGTATATGTAGGAATGACATATATATAATAATATGTGTATAAAAATGGACAAAATAAAGGGTAAAGAATGTTGAATAAACAATAAATAACATACCTTACAGAAATTATGTGGATGGTGTGGGATTGTCGTGATCAGAGGAGATATCTGAGTCGTCTGAATCATGTGGTAATGGCGGACGAACACGGTTGGGGCGGATAGAGTTTTGCAGCCTCCAGAAGGAATTGATGAAACGCAAGATCTTCGTGTTGGTCTAGAAATATATATCTTGCAATATATTGTCTCAAATACTTGGTTTTGATTCCTGGTCGTTTAATATGTTCCTTAACGTCTCTCCACAATCTCTCTATGTTTTGTGTGTGTATTTCAGTATTAACCGGGTCGACAAAATTAATGCTGTGATTTACACCCCAATGTCGATAGCCCTCGTCCTCGAGAGAATTGTATGCACGCCAAGAATCAGAGCAAATGGTTGTGCCAGGCAATATAAAAAGTTTTATTAGTGGAATAAGAGTTTCTTTATTCCGTGGAAGTGGTTGAGTCGCATCGTCTAAGAGCGGGATAATAAATTTTTTCTTGGAGACTCTTTCAATTCCTCCAAACACCCACACTTGAGACAAAACACGACCGACGTTGTGTTTCCGTCTGACAACAAGGGTTTCATCAATCTCAACTGTTATATGAGGACCACCTATAGGGGGTTGAGATGTTAGCCATTTCTCGCACACTTCACTACAGAAACTTCTCCAATCGACAGAAGTTTTGCTGTTTATGCTCAAGTTTTTGATAGTCTGGATGTGTGAAAAACTCTTATCACAAAATACGTTAATAAAACACAGCACTTTCCAGGGTTCGATGTGTGAATGGTCTAAAAATGAGCCTTTAAATGACGACACAGAAAATCCACAACGTCTTCTTCTCTTTGTCTTTGCTATTAGAGTTGTGTGATAACAACGAAAAAGGTTATCATGTGTTAAACAACAATTGTTACCGCAATTAGGACACTTGAGATCAGTTGGTAAGACACCGTGATTTTGAAATAAAGTTATACTGGTCTCGTTATTTCTAAAATGGCTTGCTATAATTTCGTAGAATAGAGGACGACAACCGGCACACAAGTGTTCCATAGTGAGCAACTGAAAGAGAAAGACCCACGCTCTAACGTCCTATTTATAGGGGATAATCACGTGACCCAGTTTTCCATACAGCAGCATTACAAACTCAAAAATAAATGGAAAAGCAGCCAAAAAAGTAAAATGATAGCCACACCGTACCTATCCCACCCAAACATAACCTAACAATATTTCACCCTACACTAAATAACCAATTAAAGCCCAAAATAAAGTAACATAACAAAACAAAAGTAAAAATATAGATACATAATATAAATACTCTTAGAATGAAAACACGTGTTCATGTGCACAAAAGTAGCCCAAATGGCTATAAAAATTAGTAGATGGTAATGCACATATTAATATTTAGAGTAGCCAGCAGAGGGCCAAAATTTCCAAGGCTATAAGCAGTGGTACTAACTCAAAATAACAAAGAGAAGCACCCAATACTATGAAAAGAAGTAGAAATATAGCCAAATCCTACCGACCCCTACATATCCTTACTAAACAAAACCTAACCTAACCTAACCCAAACAAACCAAAGCAAAGCATAACAAACCTAACCAAAAATAAGGAAAGATAATAAAAAGTAACATAATGAAATTACCCAGTGAATAATAACACGTGTTCAGGTGCACATTTGTAGCCCAAATGGCTATGAAAATGAGGAATTGGTAATGTACATAATAAGTGGATGGCTATCGGCATCGAATAAAATCCCACAATTGCCAGATCTCCAATAAAATGTTAAATCAAATGGTTATTTTGGGAATTAGTGTTACCTAACCTGACCTGACCTAACCTAGACCACAACAGACTACCGGGACCTAACCTGGGCAAACTATCGGGACCTAACCTGGGCATAAAACCGTTGTACAATTAATAAAGTGACCGAGTAAATATCCCGGGATGTAGATGGATGTGGTAACACTGCACTTCCATTACCAATAATTTACAGAGTAACCACAAGATGGCAACACAGTGATATCAAGGAATTAATGACAGGAGTAGACACTAGATGGCAACAATGTAACATCCTGGATATGGAAATTTCCATAAAAAGAGTAGGACGCTCATAGACAATATTGCCAATACAAAATATAATAGGGCAAATATAGCCAAACCAGCCAAAAGTAGCGTGAATATTGTAACATTTACAACTATGAAAAGACTATAATTGTAGTGAAAACATATCAAACGTAAACACAAGAGAACCAATCTCCCCACCTGAAACTAGCTTCATCCAACGCACCCCCAATATTGCATGCGTCTTGAATAACGTGGAATATAACGAAAAGCAACGAAAATAACGGTAGGAAGTCAATTATATAGGCAGAACCACAGTGAAATGCGTGTTTTCCCCCACCCAAAACCCCGGATTCCCAGGCTCTCCCCCATGTTTGTATTGGGGTATGAAAACGGGGCATATCTCGAAAACGGGGCATCTCCGAGAGATACACCATTGATGAAAAGTGTCTTAGAATGGTCCTAATTAGTGGTAAAACATACTAATATTTACGTACTAGTGAACCCAGGTTTTCTGTAAAAATACCGTCATTTCCTGTACTTTACCACGGTTATTTCCCGGTAGTTTGCCCAGGTTAGGTCCCGGTAGTTTGCCGCAGTCTAGGTTAGGTTAGGTCAGGTTAGGTCCGGTAGCTTGCCGAAGTCTAGGTTAGGTCAGGTAAGGTCAGGCTAATTTCAATATTAGCTAACTTGGAAATGGGGCATTTCCGAAGAAAAGTTGGTACGGTATTTATTGAAAAAATTACCGTTTTGTAGCAGTGTTGCCAGATTTGGTTAGGTCCCAGTATTTTGCATTTCCTGTACTTTACCATGGTTATTTCCCGGTAGTTTGCCCAGGTTAGGTCCTGGTAGCTTGCCGCAGTCTAGGTTAGGTCATGCTAATTTCAAAATTTGAATATGCCCTATCTTGGAAATGCCATAGAATAAAATAGTCTTAGAATGGTTTAAATAAGTGGGTAATGAAGGTAGAAAAACCGTACGCAGTAATGGTAATTCTTTCAATATTTACCGTATTTTACCACGGTTAGTTCCCGGTATTTTGCCCGGGTTAGGTCCCGGTAGTTTACTGCAGTTTAGGTTAGGTTATGTTAAGTCATGTAAGGTCATACTAATTTCTAAATGCTATATTTGAATATGACCTAACTTGGAAATGTTAAGAAAAGTGGGTATTTATTGAAAGAATTACCGGGTATTTTTCCCTGGGTCATTTCCTGTACTTTATCACAGTTATTTCCCAGTAATTTGCCCAGGTTAGGTCCCAGTAGTCTGCTGTGGTCTAGGTTAGGCTAGGTAAGGTCAGGCTAATTTCAAAATGCCCCATTTGAATATGCCCTATCTTGGAAATGGGGCATTTGAGGAAGAAATACCATAAAAGAAAATAGTCTTAGAATTGTCTAAATAAGTGGGTAATGAAGGTAAGAAAACCGTACACAATAACGGTAATTCTTTCAATATTTACCGATATGGGGCATTTCTGAAGGAAAGTGTTTTAGAATGTTGTGAATTTGTGAATATAGAAGGTAAAAACATTGTAATAGAAAATAACAATAGAATAGATAATTACCGGTTGATTTTAGTACTCGTATTTCAATTTTTTATTTTTTTTTTAATTGGGTAAATTTTCCGAGCTGCACGTGTGAGAATTTCAGACAAAATATAGCTTTTCCAAGATTTTTTTTAAGTGAATAATTCAATTTTTTTCATGTGATTAGTTTAATTTTAACATCCATTTATTGTACAAATATCCTGTTTTAGCCATACATACCTAACCCAACCCAACCCAACCTAACTAACCAAACCTAACTAACCAAACCAAACCAAACCAAACCCAACCTAACCCAACTCAACCTAACCCAACCTAACCTAACCAAACCAATCCTAACCTAACCCGACCCAACCTAACCTAAGCTAACCCAACCAAACCAAGCCTAACCAAACCAATCCCAACCTAACCCAACCCGACCCGACCCGACCTAACCTAACCTAACCTAATCTGAACCATTGCAGACTATCGGGACCTAACCATAGCAGACTATACCCGGACTTAACCTGGACAGACTATACGGAGTTTCACAAGGTAAGACCTATATCAAACTTAGAGAAATTTGACCATAATAACTTATATCACGGTGAAAATTACATATCTCATACCATAAAACACCCTAACTTATTATTATTATATATACCGTACCGTAAAACTCCCTACCTTGGGACAATTTTTACATGTGTTAGTGAATAATTATCATCATTATTATTATTATTGTCATCATTATTATCATTATTATTATCATCATTATTCTTATTACTATTATTATTACTATTATTACTATTATTATTATTACTATTATTATTATTATTACTATTATTATTATTACTATCATTATTGTTACTATCATTATTACTATTACAATTACTACTACTATTATTATTATTATTATTATTATTATTACTATCATTATTATTACTATCATTATTATTATTATTATTACTATTACAATTACTACTACTATTATTATTATTATTATTATTATTATTATTATTATTATTATTATTATTACAGAATGGTGGACTGAAGCAGAGTATATCCACACCTGACCTAAGACACACACACACACACAACAAGCAGCACCCAGTGAAAACAATACCCTCCAGTGTTGTATGTAGGTATGTATGTATGTGTGTGTATTTGCTCTCTTTCTCTCTGTATGTGTGTGTGTGTATATGTATGTATGGATGTGTATGTGTATATATGTGTGTGTATGTATGTATGTATATATGTGTGTTTGTAATAATAAATAATAATAATAATAATTAATGGTTTATTAATACAGTTTTAGAATATATACAAAACTGTTAACAAATTAATTGGGTATTGTTAGTATGTGTGTGTGTGTATTTAAATTGTGTATGTGTGTGTGTGTACATAAATTGTGTGTGTGTGTGTGTGTGTATTTAAATTAATAATAATAATATTCGGTTTATTAAATAGTAGCAGCTGGTAAGCCGAAAATAGACATTTTGTGTGTGTGTATATATTTAAATTGTGTTTGTGTGTGTATGTAAATTGTGTGTGTGTGTATGTGTGTTTACATAAATAAACAGACAGAGAGTGGGAGTTTCTGAGTCCCATATTATCATTATTATTATTATTATTATTACTATCATTATCATCATAATTACTACTATCATTATTACTATTATTACAACTAATATAATTTTTACTATTATTACAACTAATATAATTTTTACTATTACTTTTATTACTGTACTACTACTACTATTATTATTATTACAGAATGGTGGACTGAAGCAGAGTATATCCACACCTGACCTAACACACACACACATACAAGCAGCCAGTGAAAACAATACTCTCCAGTGTTGTAAATAGGTATGTATGTGTGTATTTACTCACTCTCTGTAAATACGTGTTCTCTCTCTCTCTCTCTGTAAATACGTGTTCTCTCTCTCTCTCTCTCTCTCTGTAAATACGTGTTCTTTCTCTCTGTAAATACGTGTTCTTTCTCTCTGTAAATACGTGTTCTCTCTCTCTCTCTGTAAATACGTGTTCTCTCTCTCTGTAAATACGGATTTTCTCTCTCTCCATGATCAGTACAACTGTATATATGTGTGTGTATATGTATGTGTGTGTGTGTGTATGTATATGTATGTATGTATATGTGTGTGTGTGTATGTATGTTTGTATATATGTGTGTGTGTGTATGTATGTATGTATATATGTGTGTTTGTAATAATAAATAATAATAATAATAATTAATGGTTTATTAATACAGTTTTAGAATATATACAAAACTGTAAACAAATTAATTGGGTATTGTTAGTATGTGTGTGTGTGTATGTATGTGTATATTTTAGTGTGTATGTGTCTGTGTGTATATATTTTTAGTGTGTGTGTGTGTGTGTGTGTGTGTATGTAAATTGTGTACGTAAATAAACCGACAGCAGACAGACAGAGAGTGGGAGTTTCTGAGTCCCATACTATTATTATTACTACTATTATTATTATTATTATCATTACTACTATTATTATTATTATTATTATTATTATTACTACTATTATTATTATTATTACTATCATTATTATTATTATTACTATCATTATTATTATTATTATCATTATTATTATTATCATTATTATTATTATTATTACTATCATTATTATTATTATTATTACTATTATTATTATTATTACTATCATTATTATTATTATTACAGAATGGTGGACTGAAGCAGAGTATATCCACACCTGACCTAACACACACACACACATACAAGCAGCCAGTGAAAACATTACCCTCCAGTGTTGTAAGTAGGTATGTATGTGTGTATTTACTCACTCTCTCTCTCTCTCTGTAAATACGTGTTCTCTCTCTCTCTCTGTAAATACGTGTTCTCTCTCTCTCTCTGTAAATACGTGTTCTCTCTCTCTCTCTGTAAATACGTGTTCTCTCTCTCTCTCTGTAAATACGTGTTCTCTCTCTCTCTCTGTAAATACGTGTTCTCTCTCTCTCTGTAAATACGTGTTCTCTCTCTCTCTGTAAATACGTGTTTTCTCTCTCTCTCTCTCTCTCTCTCTCTCTCTCTCTCTCTCTCTCTCTCTCTCTCTCTCTCTCTCTCTCTCTCTCTCTCTCTCTCTCTTTCTCTCTCTCTTTCTCTCTCTCTCTCTCTCTCTCTCTCTCTAGGTGGAAGCGACCACAAGCTTATAAGATTTTCAGTTAAGGTCCCTAATATGGAGTCCGTGACCCCGGTGCATAGAAAATTAGACATGGGGAGAGCGAACTTTGCAGGTCTTCGTGAAAGCGTTGCTGAAATGGAACTAGAGGAGGGAGAGAGTGCTGATGATCTGTGGAGGTCATTCTTGTCTTCCTTCATGGAACTTCAGTCGCGCTTTATTCCTCTGAAGGGAACAGGTCAGAAGTTCATTCAACCGAAGTGGTTTAATCGGGAAATCCGTAACCTACTAAGGGAGAGGAGAACTGCGTATCGTCGAGCGAAGGCATCTGGGGACTTTGACGGTCATAGAAGACTAAATCGAAACGTGAAGTCCAAAATAAGGGCGGCTAAGCGTGCTGAGGAGGTCCGTGTGGCTAGACTCTGCAAAGAGAACCCCAAGGTGTTTTTCAGTTATGTGAATGGCCGTAAACCAATCCGACGCAGGATCGGTCCCTTGGTGAATGAGGATGGAGCATTGATGCACTCTGATGCAGAAAATGCTAACCTCTTAAATGAGTACTTCTCTTCAGTGTTCTCTGAGGAGAGTGGTCCCATTCCCGAACCTTTGGACTCCTTCAGTGAGAAGTTGGAGTCAATGGTCTTCACCCAAGAAGAAATCGAGAGAAAACTAATCGAATTAAAAGCAAACAAGTCCCCCGGTCCGGATGGGTTCTTACCTAAAGTGTTGAAAGAAGTGCATGGTGAAGTATCACGGCACCTGTGCATGGTCTTCAACAGGATAATCCAGACTGGATGCGTTCCTAGAGACTGGCGTGAGGCAGAGGTGACTCCTATCTTCAAGAAGGGAGATGCTAGCCAACCGTCAAACTACAGACCCATCAGTTTAACCTCGATAGTCTGTAAACTCATGGAGAGCATCATGGTGGACAAAATAACAGCATACTTAGAATCAAATTTGCTACTGAGGGGTTCCCAGCATGGGTTCCGGCAGCACCGGTCATGCCTCACAAATCTGGTGGAATTCTTCCATTTTGTTTTCAGTGAGCATGATCGGGATAAAGCGGTCGATGTTGTCTACTTAGACTTTCAGAAAGCCTTTGATAAGGTACCCCACCGCCGCCTCCTTCGGAAAGTGCGTGCACTGGGCATAGACGGAAATGTGGCAAATTGGATAGAGAACTGGCTAAGTGACAGACGGCAGCGGGTGGTAGTGAATGGACAGGCTTCAGAGTGGGTGCCCGTTACTAGCGGTGTTCCCCAAGGTTCTGTTCTGGGACCACTACTGTTTATCATCTATGTTAATGACGTGGATGGTGACATGGTTGCCAAGATTTCCAAATTCGCCGATGATACTAAGCTTGGTATGAATGTCGCGAAAGAAGGAAATACTACCCGCTTACAAGAAGATCTTAGGAAGATTGGGGAGTGGTCTGACACGTGGCAAATGCCATTTAACGTGAACAAATGCAAAGTTATGCATATAGGCCACAGAAACCCCCGAACAGAGTATGACCTTAAGGGCAATGCTCTCGTAAGCACTGATACTGAGAAAGACTTGGGTGTAACTATCACCAGCGACCTCAAGTTCTCAAAGCAGTGTATTGAGGCTGAGAAGAAAGCCCAAAGGATGTTAGGGTACACAAAGCGACAGTTTGGATACCGGAACAAGGAGATAGTACTTTGTCTGTACAATTCCCTTGTCCGACCGCACCTGGAGTATGCAGTCCAGTTTTGGAGTCCTTCTTACCGGAAGGATATCGCTAGATTGGAACGAGTGCAAGCCAGGGCAACCAAACTTATACCCTCTCTTAGACACAAGAGCTATAAAGATCGGTTGGTAGAACTCGACCTATTCTCTTTGGAAACCCGGAGACTGCGTGGTCAGCTTATCGAAGTGTTTAAAATACTACGAGGCTTTGACAATGTAGACTACAGGGACATTTTCCAACTCAGTGAGGGCACAACCAGGAATCATGGCTACAAACTTGAACTAAAGCGATACAACCGTGATCTGTGTGGTAAGTTCTTTACATACAGCATCTGCGGTACTTGGAATGCGCTTCCTGCTGATGTGGTCAACAGCAACTCTGTGGATCAGTTCAAGTCCAGATTAGACAAAGCCTTAAACCACCGTCTAGGTGTTTAAGCCGTTGTGCGAGTGTTCCTTGATGGTTTCACATGACACATTCGAGGACGGTCGCCTACTTGCGCAACTAAACCCACAGGTACCCTCTTTGTATGGATCGTAAGGTCCCCTAAGGTACTTCTTTTCCTTGTAACTCCTTGTAACTCTCTCTCTCTCTCTCTCTCTCTCTCTCTCTCCGTGACCAATACTGTATGTATGTTTGTATATGTGTGTGTCTGTGTATATATATATGTATGTATGTGTGTGTGTGTATATATATATATGTATGTATGTTTGTATGTGAGTGTTTATAGGATATGTGTGTGTGTTTCTGGGCCATGTACGCACTTCCAATTATACGTACAGATAGATCATTTTATTGTGTACGTGTCTGTATGTATGTTTTTATCAATTTTATATACGTTTTATTAAGGACCTTGTGATCATGTTTTAAAATTGGAGGCTTCTGATTCCTCCAGACCATGCCATGAAACAAGCTCCTTCCATATAGGTGTGTGTGTGTGTGTGTGTTTGGAGGCTTCTGATTCCTCCAGACCATGCCATGAAACAAGCTCCTTCCATATAGGTGTGTGTGTGTGTGTGTGTTTGGAGGCTTCTGATTCCTCCAGACCATGCCATGAAACAAGCTCCTTCCATATAGGTGTGTGTGTGTGTGTGTGTTTGGAGGCTTCTGATTCCTCCTGACTGCCATGAAACAAGCTCCTTCCATATAGGTGTGTGTGTGTGTGTGTGTGTTTGGAGGCTTCTGATTCCTCCTACCTCCTATGCCATGAAACAAGCTCCTTCCATATAGGTGTGTGTGTTTGGAGGCTTCCGATTCCTCCTGACTATGCCATGAAACAAACTCCTTCCATATAGGTGTGTGTGTGTGTGTGTGTGTTTGGAGGCTTCTGATTCCTCCTGACTGCCATGAAACAAGCTCCTTCCATATAGGTGGTGTTTTGTAGTAATATTTGAAGGATTCGTATAACTCCAATTATCTGACTACATCACAGATCCCTTAAGGAGGTAATTCACTTTTGTTACATTAAATATTACATTAAATATTATTGTAGTAGGTTATTTCTTATTTATTCACTTTTGTTACATTGGAGTGCCTTGATTCCTCCAAAGTATGCCAGGAAACAGAACCAGAAGAACCAAAATAATGGTGTTCTGTTGTTGCTTGGAAAAATAGTTTGGAGGAATCAGTTACTCCAGATTTACCAACACAAAATTTCCCCCTTGACTGTCCCACTTGTCAATGACTTTCCTTCTTCCTCGGGTGCCATATGACCTTGGCTGTTATGTTGCCTAATATCAATCAATAATATTTACAGGTCACACCACCAAGATGGAGGACGTATGAATATTTACAAGAGGTCTACTGTAAGAAACACAAGTGATGTGATGTGCTACTTGGTGTGGGGTTTGGGGGGTGCTGGAATAGGGGGACAGGCTTGGAGGGGGGGGTAGAAAGTCTGGCCTCTATTCCTGCACCCCCGTAACCCACCCCCCAAGCCTGTCCCCCTACTCCCGCACCCAAAAAAACCCTCCCGATACCCCCAAAAAAACCCGCACCTCTCCTAAACCCCCCCCAAGCCTGTCCCCCTATTCCCACACACCCCAAACCCCACCCAGCACCCCAGACCAACACCCTACACCCAGCACCCCAGACCAACACCAACACAGAAGGCATGAAGGCTCGGCTATAAGGTCAACGATACTTCCTGATATTAAGAAAAACCCACTTTTTATAGACAGAAAGTATTTAATATGGACGTTTGTGAGTGAACAACTACCTCCCTCTTCAGCAGTACAGAGTTGAATCTGAAGAGGGAGGTAGTTGTTGCCTCACAAACATCCATATTAAATACTTTCTGTCTATAAAAAGTGGGTTTTTCTTCACGTCATTGTGAATTACCACTCTACTTCCTCATGTACTTCACAATGTCTATGGTCTGGGTCTTGTTTTACTCTGTTTTTCCAGATAAACTTTTTTATCTTTTTCTCTTATCTGCCAGAATTGATAAATTGTTGATTTGCTTTGGTCAATTATACTGCTGTCATATAGAAACTTCCCAATTATATTTTCTTCATCATAGTTATATATATATATGGATGCTGTAGCACTATGTGTTTTTATTCCTTTCTACACTATAGGCTTCACAGTGTAGTAGGAAGTGTATGACATCTTCCTTTTCATTTCCACACATTATATATACAGTCGGTGTCAAATATAATCATCCATATAGGGGTAACTCAAGTAAGAGTTTGACAGCTTCCCTCTGTTCCTTAGATGATAAACTTTCTAATAAATAGGTTTGGTACCATCTTTTATTTTACTACAAGCAGCTACGCACTACTTAAAACAATAACATCATATGTAAACGTGAAAACATTAGACAGTAAATTGTTTGAGATACCCATATGTGGATGATTGTTATTGACCGCGACTGTACATTCCATTGTTTGATTACTAAACCTCTTTCTGTCTCCCAAGTTGATATTGTTGGTACGACACTTGAACATAATTATCACTGCTTTGGTGTTATTGTAAATGTCTTCTTGTCCTCCCAGTTCTTTTCTCCACTCTCTATACAGCTTCAGACTATCTTTTACTTGCATCTCACTTTTCCACCTTTCTTTTTTCCCACTTTTTCACCGATTTCAGCATTGTTAATGTCTATTCCTCTTATTCCCATCATTCTTCTATCTTCCAACAGCCTTCCAATCCACTTATTTTTCCTCTTTTTCCAACCTCATTTCTTCTATCACACTCTCCAGTAGAATGTTACTTTCACCTCTTAGAATATGCTGCCAGTATTTTAATTGTCCCTCCATAATCCTACCCTTATTACAGTTTCTTGCGTATAACTAGGCGCTCCCACACTGTTTTCTAACCTTTGTAGTTTCTTTATTTCTTCTTTATCATACATTTCCAGTACACTTTGCCTATCATTAATCTCACACAACCCACCACAGAAGGCATGAAGGTTCAGCTATAAGGCCAACACCACCACAGAAGGCTCAGCTATAAGGCTAAGCAAGGTATGTATGGTATATATACAGTATGTCTGTCAAGTGAGTATATTATACTATGTTTGTATGTCTGTCAAGTGAGTATATTATACTATGTTTGTATGTTTGTCAAGTGAGTATATATATATATATATATATATATTAACACTATTACCGCACCCCCTAACCCCCCCTCCAAACCTGTCCCCCTACTCCCGCACCCCCTAAACCCCCCCCAAGCCTGTCCCCCTACTCCCTCACCCCCCTACAGCCTGTCCCCTACTCCCGCACTCTTCCACCCATTATATATATTATATTGTTACTTATTGTTTCTTGAGTTAGTCAGGAGACATGGGCTTTCTCTTACCACTCTCATTTGTGTTCACAGAAAGCCAACCCACCCTCTAAGAACACTTGCTATAGTTATTGTTAATTGTACCATTACTATTTGGTGTGTTACAACACTTATGTTAAGTGTTCAAGTGCTTGGGAGGTTGTGCTGGTTGAACATGGAGTAATACAGTTATGTTCTGTTCAAGTGCTTGGGAGGTTGTGCTGGTTGAACATGGAGTAATACAGTTATGTTCTGTTCAAGTGCTTGGGAGGTTGTGCTGGTTCAACATGGAGTAATACAGTTATGTTCTGTTCAAGTGCTTGGAAGGTTGTGCTGGTTCAACATGGAGTAATACAGTTATGTTCTGTTCAAGTGCTTGGAAGGTTGTGCTGGTTCAACATGGAGTAATACAGTTGTGTTCTTTTTTTTGTCAAGTTTTTCCTCAAACCTTTGGTATGATTAATTAAAGACCCTGTGATGGTTTTTGAGACTTGGTTGGTGTCTTGTGATTCCTCCTGACTATGCCACCAAACATGCTCCTATATTGGTGATGTTTGGTGAGACTTGGAGGCTTCTGATTCCTCCTGACTATGCCACCAAACATGCTCCTATATTGGTGATGTTTGGTGAGACTTGGAGGCTTCTGATTCCTCCTGACTATGCCACCAAACAACCTCCTATATTGGTGATGTTTGGTGAGACTTGGAGGCTTCTGATTCCTCCTGACTATGCCACCAAACAACCTCCTATATTGGTGATGTTTGGTGAGACTTGGAGGCTTCTGATTCCTCCTGACTATGCCACCAAACAACCTCCTATATTGGTGATGTTTGGTGAGACTTGGAGGCTTCTGATTCCTCCTGACTATGCCACCAAACAACCTCCTATATTGGTGATGTTTGGTGAGACTTGGAGGCTTCTGATTCCTCCTGACTATGCCACCAAACAACCTTCTATATTGGTGATGTTTGGTGAGACTTGGAGGCTTGTGATTCCTCCTGACTATGCCACCAGACAAGCTCCTTCTATATTGGTGATGTTTGGTGAGACTTGGAGGCTTGTGATTCCTCCTGACTATGCCACCAGACAAGCTCCTTCTATATTGGTGATGTTTGGTGAGACTTGGAGGCTTCTGATTCCTCCTGACTATGCCACCAGACAAGCTGCTTCTATATTGGTGATGTTTGGTGAGACTTGGAGGCTTGTGATTCCTCCTGACTATGCCACCAGACAAGCTCCTTCTATATTGGTGATGTTTGGTGAGACTTGGAGGCTTCTGATTCCTCCTGACTATGCCACCAAACAACCTCCTTCCTTCCACATAGATAGTGTTTCATGATAATATTTGAAGGACACATTTACCTCCAATTTTCTGACTACATCACAGGGTCCCTTAAGGGGGTGCGGGAGTAGGGGATAGGCTTGGGGGGGGGGCACAGAATATGGGGACAGGCTTGGGGTGGGTAGAAAGCCTGTCCCCTATTCCCGCACCCTCCTAACCCCCCCCCAAGCCTGTCCCCCTACTCCCGCACCCCCCAAAAACACCCACACACCCCTAAACCCCCAAAGCCTGTCCCCCTATTCCCGCACCACTTGGATAAAATATTGAGGGTTCCTTGGACAGTGGACTACCAACACATCCTTACCTTTACAGCCACACTGACACCTAGTTAGTCCACAGAATATTTTCAAGTAACACACTTTCTGTCTGATGCATAATGATTGTCTGGTAGCAAAAAGTGTCTGTTAAATCTGAAATCCTTTAAATGGGGGTCCATTAAATCAAGGGTCGAGTGTATTAGGAAAATACCATATATTTCAAGTGTCGAGTGTATTAGGAAAATACCATATATTTCAAGTGTCGAGTGTATTAGGAAAATACCATATATTTCAAGTGTCGAGTGTATTAGGAAAATACCATATATTTCAAGTGTCGAGTGTATTAGGAAAATACCATATATTTCAAGTGTCGAGTGTATTAGGAAAATACCATATATTTCAAGTGAACAGTGTTTTTTTCTGACACCTAGCAAATGATAGCTAGGGCTAGGAAAAGGAAAGTCATACAGAGTATATACATAATGATATATGATATTGGAGCCATGAGAGGTACACAAGTGATGTGAATTGATACAATAGCCTGGGGATGTTCTTTTGTTATGTGTTGTACTCTGTGTTAGGAGGGAACAATACAGTTGTGGTCAATACTAATCATCCATATATGGGTATCTCAAACAATTTACTGCCTTTTTTTGTGATTTATATCATACAATAGTTTTATCTTGATTAATAAGTGGGTATTAGTACAGAAGTGGACCTGAATTCAGCAGTGTTGCCAGATCCGGCTGGGTCCTAGTATTTTACCCCTGTCATTTATTGTACTTTATCACGATTATTTCCCGGTAGTTTGCCCAGGTTAGGTCCCGGTAGTCTGATGCGGTCTAGGTTAGGTTAGGTCAGGTCAGGTAAGGTCAGGCTAATTTCAAAATGCCCCATTTGAATATGCCCTATCTTGGAAACGGGGCATTTGAGGAAGAAAAACCATAGAAGAAGTGTCTTAGAATGGTCCAAAATAGTGGGTAATGACAGTAAAATATCTATTATACAGTAAGGTCCACTTCTGTACCTTTACCAATAAGTGGTATCGATCTGTTCATAATTATCTGGCCCGTGTACTGTATACTCTAATAAATTAAATATGGCACGCTGGGGTAAATGAGTTTGACAAGTTGACAACCATGCGAATATATCCTATCTGGCAACACTATGCACTAATCAACAAGAGACAGTGATGCCAAGTATGGGGAATTATTCTTAAGCATAGAGAATTAGAGGTAACTATGGGGAAATTATATAAAGATTGTTGAAGAGTAAACAGGGAATTTTTGAGGTAAAAAAGGGAAATTCTGTTAAAGTTGGGAAAATTTCATCAAGCAGACCTGGCAACACTGCGCACTACACAACAACAAACATATCTGGTAACACTGACGAGACCAAAACAAATATGATGGCGCCAAGACTCACTCCATATTTATCGCGGGTAAATATTGACATTATTTAATTAATTATTTATTCCCTGACTATTCAAGGTGTTAATAAGTATATAAAGGACCCCTGTGGTGTAAATAAATAACGATAAGTGGATAAATAAGGCGATAATTGATTAAATAAGACGATAAAAAATGAACCCGTGAGTGGAAAAATTTATCACTGGAAAATAAATATTGATCATTTCATTATTTATTTATTCCCTGACTATTTCAAGGTGTTTATGAGTTAATAAAGGACCCCTGTGGTGTAGATAAATAACGATAAGTGGATAAATAAGGCGATAATTGATGAAATAAGACGATAAAAAATGATCCGGTGAGAGGAAAAATTGGTAAATTTACAGAAGAACTGGGTTCACTATATTGTATATTTTAGTATCATTACCCACTATTTTGGACCATTCTAAGACACTTTTCATCTATGGTGTTTCTCTCGGAGATGCCCCGTTTTCGAGATATGCTCCGTTTTACAAACATAATTTGGAAATTAGTCTGACCTTACCTGACCTGACCTAACCTAACCTAGACCACAGCAGACTACCGGGACCTAACCTGGGCAAACTACAGGGACCTAACCTGGGCAAACTACCGGGATATAACCAGTGTAAACTATCATAAAGTGACTGGGGCAAATTTCCGGGACCTAGCCAGATGTGGTAACACTGCGCGATCCTAGCCAAAAACCCAGTTATTCTGTAATAATACCGAAAAATTTATCATTATTTTGTTATTACTGCCTTTATTTTATTTATTATTTATTCCCTGACTATTTCAAGGTGTTTATGAGTTAATAAAGGACCCCCGTGGTGTAAATAAATAACGATAAATGGATAAATAAGACGATAAATTATACAGCTGGTGGGACCCGAGTGTTAAAAATATTGGTATTTATTGAAAGAATTACCGTTTTGCAGCAGTGTTGCCAGATCCGGTTGGGTCCCAGTATTTTGCCCCAGTCATTTATTGTACTTTATCACGATGATTTCCCGGTAGTTTGCCCAGGTTAGGTCCCGGTAGTCTGATGTGGTCTAGGTTAGGTCAGGTCAGGTAAGGTCAGGCTAATTTCAAAATGCCCCATTTGAATATGCCCTATCTTGGAAATGGGGCATTTGCGGAGAAAATGCCATAGAAGAAAATAGGGTAAATATTGAATGAATTACCGTTATTGAGTACGTTTTTTCTACCTTCATTACCCACTTATTTAGACCATTCTAAGACTATTTTCTTCTATGGCATTTCCTCTGCAAATGCCCCATTTCCAAGATAGGGCATATTCAAATGGGGCATTTTGAAATTAGCCTGACCTTACCTGACCTGACCTAACCTAACCTAGACCGCATCAGACTACCGGGACCTAACCTTGGCAAACTACCGGGACCTAAATTGGGCAAACTACCGGGAAATAATCGTGATAAAGTACAATAAATGACAGGGGTAAAATACTGGGACCCAGCCGGATCTGGCAACACTGCTGCAAAACGGTAATTCTTTCAATAAATACCGAAAATAGTCTTAGAATGGTCTAAATAAGTGGGTGATGAAGGTAGAAAAAACGTATGCAATAACGGTAATTCATTCAATATTTACCAAAATATTTTATTAAATTTATTTATTTATTTATTTAGTAGAATGAGGGCAGACTGATTTCCAAATTAAGATTGTATAAGAAATACCATAGATGAAAAGTGTGTTAGAATGTTCCAAAATAGTGGGTAATGATACTAAAATAGGTATACAATATATATAGTGAATTAAATAATTTGGTAAATATTGAATGAATTACCGTTATTGGGTACGGTTTTTCTACCTTCATTACCCACTTATTTAAACCATTCTAAGACTATTTTCTTCTATGGCATTTCCTCCGCAAATGCCCCATTTCCAAGATAGGGCATATTCAAATGGGGCATTTTGAAATTAGCCTGACCTTACCTGACCTAACCTGACCTGACCTAACCTAACCTAGACAACAGCAGACTACCGGGACCTAACCTGGCCAAACTACCGGGAAATAACCGGGGCAAAATACTGGGACCTAGCCGGATCTGGCAACACTGCTACAAAACGGTAATTCTTTCAATAAATACCAAAATATTTTATTAATTAATTTATTTATTTATTTATTTATTTAGTAAAGTGAGGGCAGACTGATTTCCAAATTAAGATTGTATAAGAAACACCATAGATGAAAAGTGTGTTAGAATAGTCCAAAAAAAAAATTACCGAAATAATTCTATACTAATACCATAAGTTGTAGTTATTAATAAAAGTCTATTAATAAAAATCTAATTAAGGGTTTATAAGTTAAATAATAATAATAATAATAATAAAATAATTACAATAATACCAATAATAATAATAAAATAATAATAACAATAATAATAATAAAATAATTATAATACCAATAATAATAACAATAATACCAATAATAATAATACCAATAATAATAATAATACCAATAATAATAATAATACCAATAATAATGATAATAACAACAATAATCATAATAATTTCTTTTCAGTTGTCGACGCTCGTCAACGGTATTCAGAGTCGGTCGGTTCACGGCATCGCACCGCTCACCTCGGCCGTTGTAAGTCTATTAGGGTCGCGTTAGGAATTTTTTTAAAGAATATAAGGAGGTCAATATTTTAACACATTCTCAAAATTTTATAAGAATTTGGAGGTCAATATTTTTAAACATTCTCAAAATTTTATAAGAATTTGAAGGTCAATACTTTATTTAATATATAATAATTATAATAAAAAGGCATTCTAACCAGAATTATAAACACTGCCTCACCTACCCCTCCCTTTCTCTCTCTCTTTCTCTCTCTCTCTCTCTCTCTCTCTCTCTCTCTCTCTCTCTCTCTTAAGAAGGCTAATATTTGTGCAATTATTTTGTTTTATTGATAATTAAATATATAAATATTCGAGTATAAAAATATGTTAGGTGGATTCATGTATAATCTTCTTATTTATTTTATTGTCAAGAATGTAACACTCCATTTTTACATTAGTCACTCTTTATATTAAAAGCGCCATTTTCTCTTCTATCTATCTATCTATAGCTCCGACGCCTCGTTCCCTCCGGGAACTCCCCTCAAGGGGGTGGCCACGGCAGAAGTGTCTCCAGTTCTCCCTGTTCCAACACTCCCTCCTTACTTGTTCAAGCCCTCCTCTGCCCCTCATGTTTCTCTCCTTTACATACTCTTCCACTCTGTTCTGCCATCTAACCGGTGGTCTGCCTCTCACACCAGGTCCTACAACTTCACTTCCATACACCTTCTTTACAAATTCCTCGCCTTGCATTCTCTCCACATGTCCATACCATCTCAATGTTGTTGTTGTTGTTGATGTTCTCCCGGGGCAGAATGGCCTCCTGCCCCACAGACCCCTGGTACACTCTGGTCGCAGTGAAAAACAAATTAAAATAAAGGAGGGGCTGGCCCTATATGCCTGGGCTACCGAAGCACATCCCAAGGAAATGGGACCAGAGCTTACTGGACCAGGGAGTCTGGGGGCCTCCGACCGCCAGGGAGATTGGGGGGAAGGCTTTGATCCCACAGCCAGTGCTGTGGGCCCAAGTCCACGTTACCACAAGAGCTACAAGTGGGGCCGTACCTTCCATGAGACCAGCCCTGAAGGGACCATAAGGGGGAGGGAGTTTACACTGCTGCATGCAAAGGGAAATGCACCCCCGTGTGCTGGCGGTCCACACAGCAGTGGAAAAAAAAAAAAAAAAAAAAAAAAAGGCCTCCGGTTGCAGTACACCTCACGTGGATTTTTAATCCATGTGGGCAGATCTCGTCAAATCCACTAGAAAGTGACCAGATCTTACAACAATCTTTATTCTTGCCCTGTGGGGGATAACTAATATTCACAGAGAATAAAGTCAGCCCCACTGGGCCCTCCATCTCAATGTATTACGTTTCACTCTCTCAACCACTCCACACTCAATACCAATTGCCTTCTCACTCATACCACATCTCTCATATACACTCTCATTACTTTCTCCATCCCATCTAGTAAGTCCACATGCTCCTCTCAAGTAACTCATTTCCACAGCACCTATTCTAGACTGATGCGCCCTATTCCATGTCCATGTCTCCGACGCATATGTCAGTGTTGGCAGGATTATACTATTTCGTAGTCCCCTTTTCACTTCCATACTCACACTTCTACCCTTCATAATCCTCCCCAGTGATCCTATGACCTGTCTACCCTTCACTGCTCTCTCCCTAATTTCTCCTTCCATACTTCCATGTTTACACATAACTGTACCCATGTACTTAAACTCCTTCACTTCCTCCATCCTCTCACCCCTCAGAGTTATCTCACATTTCGTCCCAGTTGGTACAGCCACTCTGTAAGGTGTAGCAAAGTCAATCACTTCAGTTTCTGCTCTTTCAAATACCATCACTTTACTTTTACCCACATTCACCTTCAATTTCCTTTGTTTACACACAGACTGAAATTCGTCCACCACTCTCTGTAAATTCCTTTCACTCTCAGCCATCAGCACAGTGTCATCCGCAAACAAACTTGCCACCAGGGACCAATTTGCTTCATTCAACCTCAACTTCACCCCCAGACCATTCACTTTGGCTTTCACCTCTCTCATACAACCATCCATATATATATTGAACAGCCATGGTGACATAACACACCCCTGTCTCAGCCCTACACTAATATTAAAACTCTCACTTAGATCACCCTCTACCCGTACACATGCTTTTGCATCTGCATAAAAAGCCTCAATGCCTTTCAGTAAAGGCCCCCCAACTCCATAAATTCTCAACACCTCTGTCATAGCTTTCCTATCAACTCTATCATATGCCTTCTCCAAGTCCATGAAGGCAGCATACAACTTCTTACCCTTCCCAATATACTTCTCCACTATTGATTTTAATGCAAATATTTGGTCCACACATCCTCTACCCTTTCTGAACCCTCCCTGCTCCTCACTAACTTTATTCCCTGTTACTTCCATCAGTCTCTCAGTCAGAACCTTCCCGTAAACCTTCCCTGGTACACTAAGAAGGCTTATTCCCCTATAGCTACCACACTCATCCTTACTTCCCTTCCCCTTATACAAAGGTACAATTATGGCTCTCCTCCAATCCTCTGGCACCTCTCCCTGCCTCCAGGCCAATGTACATATAAGCAACATCCACTCCACCACTACCTCCCCCCCACACTTTAACATTTCAGCAGTTATCCCATCCACCCCCGGTGCCTTTCCCATCTTCAACTTTCCTATTGCTTTCCTAACCTCTTCCCTTCCTAAATCTCCCTGTACACCCTGTCGTCTACCACCTGCCTCCATCCCCATGCATGTCACCACCGCCTCCCCTCCCGTCCCCCCATTCATCAGACCATCAAAATGCCTCTTCCACACTTCTTTCACTTCCTCACTTCTACTCACAGTAACTCCATCCTCTCTCTTCATTCTCACACTACCAGACTTTCCTTCTCCTTTTTCTCTTTTAACCTCCTTCCAGAATAATTTCTTGTTCTCTTTAAACTTTTCACTCAGCTTCATACCAAACTCCTCATCCACTCTCCTTTTACTCTCACTCACCATCATTTTCACTTGTCTCTTACACACATTATATTCTCTTTTCCATCTCTCTCTCACTTCTTCCGGCACATTCCTCTGTAGTGTTCTCCGATATGCCTTCCTCTTATCCTCTACAGCATCTTTCACTTCTTCTGTCCACCAAGCACTCCCTTTCTTGCCCCTCTTCTGTGACTTATATCCTACTACCTCTGCTGCTGTCCTTAATACTCTCATCTTAAACATTTCATACACCGCATTCACTCCCACTCCCTCACCTATCCCCATCCTTACATCCCCCAGCGCCTCACCCACCCTCCTCTTATATTCCTCCCTATACTCTTCTACATCTAATTTCCCACTAGCCACCACCCTCTTATTCCTCACCCCTTCATCCCTCCTACTATACTCCCACTTAACCCTAACCTTCATCCTCACCAACACCGCAAAATGGTCGGAGCAATGGACCATTCCTCTCACTACTTTTGCGTCATACACATCCTTCCTCAACCTTTCATCCACTGCCACATAATCAATCAAACTCTTCTGCTCTCCTCTCTCATCCCTTCTCTTCCATGTATACCTGTGGATCATCTTGTGCTGAAAGAAGGTGTTCGCCAAGAACAACCCCCTCTCAGCACAGACATCCACCAGATATTCACCATTCTCATTTGTTCCTTCTACACCCCATTTACCCACAATATTCCCCACTTCCTCACCTCCCACCTTTCCATTCATGTCTCCCATCATCACTATTCTCCTTCCATTATCAATTCCTCTCAGACATGCATTCAGCTCTTCCCAAAACACTCTCATCTTCTCTCTCCCTGTCTTACTCTTTTCATTCACTGGTGCATAAGCACACACCCAAGCATACTTCACCAAGCCAATCTTTCCAGTCATCCATACAATCCTCGATCCATTCCACCCATGTCCATCCACTCCCTTCCACACCCACGGAGACACCAACAGCGCACACCCTTCCTTCCCTCTTCCTTTACTCTTTTCATTCATGCCCGTCCATACTACTCCTCCCTCCATTCCCTCCCACAGTCCACTCTCCCTTCCTTCCTGACACTCAACCACTCCACATCCTTTCACGTGTGTCTCCGTCACTCCCATCACATCCACTCTTCCTTTCTTAAAACATTCTACAATCTCTCGCCTCTTGGTCCCATCCGTCATTCCATTCACATTCATAGCTACCACTCTCATACAATCCCTCTTCCCTACTCCCTCTACAGGGCAACCCGGAGACCCTCCCCCGCCAGTAGCCATATCTGTCCACTCCCCCATTGGGGGGCCACTGATGGCTGGCAAGGCCAATGCAGTGCTCATTCCCGGAGGGACACGGGCCGTCGGCATTGTCAAAAGCTAAAAACAAGGTCATAAATTTAAAAGAAATTATCACAAAATATAAAAACATGCAGTCATAGAAATTAAAATCTTAAAAACACTAAAATACAATAAAAATACAATAAAAACCTTAAAACCTATATGTGGGGGAAGCTAGGTCTCACCCCCACACCGCCTTCCCCTTTGGCTCCACCTCCTGAATGGATAAAAACTAGATAAAAAAAGGAGGTGTACCCCCGAGGTCACCGCTTGGAGGCGGGGTAAGGCTTACCTACCCTTCCTGGGGAGGGGTAGGTCACCGAGGTTCTTGCTTTTCCCAATACTGATAGCAGTTAAGCACAGTAGCAATCCTCGACCTCATTGGTTACGATATTGCCACTGCGCAAAGCAGTGTTATATTATATGTTATATTATATCATTAACAATTATATATATTTATTAGTGAGGATTTATTGTATTAATAATTGTCTTCAGATAACATGTATCAGTATAATACTAATTTGTATAATTCATCATACCATTGTTGTTGTATATTACCCATAGTATTGAGTTAACATGTAACAGTGTATTTATAACCTCACTCCCTCCAAGGGGGTGGCCACGGCAGAAGTGTCTCCAGTTGTCCCTGTTCCAACACTCCCTCCTTACTTGGTCCATCCCTACTATCCCTCATGTTACTCTCCTTTACATACTCTGTATACAATACATTAATAATTTATATATGGAGTCCTGCATTATACTGATAAATTACCATCATTAATACCATCAATGTTCTTCTTGTATATTACCCATAGTAGTAGGGGAGGTGGCCGAGTGGTTAGTGTTCTGGACTCATATCCTAGAGGTCGGGAGATCGATCCTCTCAGGTGAGGGCCTGAGAATATTTACTCTTCCGATTTGAGTTTGAGGCACTAACTATAAGGCCACCAAACGTCGTAAAACACCCTCACTGGTACCATAACACCCTCGCTGGTACCATAACACCCTCGCTGGTACCATAACAGCTGCAGTATTTGGGAATAACCCTCACTTCCCTCCCTCTGTGGCTGGGTACCAGTTCGGAAGTCGTGACGTGTGTGTATGAGCAGCAGTTGACCTGGGCCACGGTAACGGGCTTGATTAAGTCTGTCCAGTGTCGGAACATAGATTAAAAAAAAAAAAAAAAAAAAAAATAGTATTGAGTTAACATGTAAGAGTGCAGTACTAATTTGTATATGTTTTTTCAGGATGTATGTATGGTGACACAATACATTGGATTTTCACAGCTTTATCGGTTTTGAATAGAGGATGACACCCATTACCTTCACAACAATACCAACTATAATACCTTACCTTACCTTACCTAACCTTACCTTACCTTACCTTACCTTATCTTATCTTACCTTACCTTACCTTACCTTACCTTACCTTACCTTACCTAACCTTACCTTACCTTACCTTACCTTACCTTACCTAACCTTACCTTATCTTACCTTATCTTACCTTACCTTATCTTATCTTACCTTACCTTACCTTACCTTACCTTACCTTACCTTACCTTACCTTACCTAACCTTCACAACAGTACCAACTATATACCTCACAATACAATAATGGTAAGTGTGTGAAGTGAAGGGAGAGTTTACCCTCTAGTGAAATGGTAGGGATAAACCAGTTTTTGTTATCAGGCCTTACTGTACCCCTTGTAGTGCCACAAGGAGATGTGGTTGTGTGGTGGGGGGCTGCTCCCTCCTAAAACAGGGATTGAGGGGTTGAGATGTAGAGTGTGTGTGGGGGGGGGGGGAGTTCTATGTTTGGGGCATTTTGTTTGGGAGGGTGTGTGACGTGACGAGGCTACCTCCAGTCAGGAGAGGAAGGCCTCGTATATGTATGTATGTGTGTGTGTGTGTGTTTTCAGTACAGGAATATTATTATGGTACTGGTGTGTATGTGTGTGTGTGTTCAAAGGATAGTTATAAATGTATTCTCATCTTATATAGAGAGAGTAAGTAAGTAAATAAATAAGTAAGTAAATGTTTATTGGTTATTTCATACCAAGGTATATTAATATTAAATCTATCTTCAAGACAGGAAAATATGAGTAATGGTAGATGGTTTTTACTCTCATCATTTTCACTCAATAAATTCTGCTGGCATTAAATATTGCAAGATATTAATTTTGGCCCCAACTTTATTCCATATCAATGATCTTGTGTCTATGTACAGTCACGGACAATAATTAATCATCCACACATAGGTAACTCAAACAAATTGCTATTGAATATTTTCATGTTTTGTTATTATGAATTTTTTGTTGTTGTTGAACTAGTCAGTATTTGCTTGTAGTGAAATAGAAAA
>JAWQEG010004695.1:12500-17500 GCA_033782935.1 Petrolisthes cinctipes | reverse complement strand
AAAATTTATATAAAAAAAAATATATAAAAAAAATTTATATAAAAAAAAAATTTATATAAAAAAAAAAAATTTATAAAAAAAAATTTTATATAAAAAAAAATATATATAAAAAATTTTATATAAAAAAAAATTTTATATAAAAAAAAATTTTATATAAAAAAAAAAATTTTATAAAAAAATTTATATAAAAAAATTTTTATATAAAAAAAAATTTTATATAAAAAAAATTTTTATATAAAAAAAATTTTATATAAAAAAAAATTTTATATAAAAAAATTTTTATATAAAAAAAAATTTTATATAAAAAAAAATTTTATATAAAAAAAAAAATTATATAAAAAAAAATTTTATATAAAAAAAAAATTTATATAAAAAAAAAATTTATATAAAAAAAATTTTATATAAAAAAAAATTTTATATAAAAAAAAATTTTATATAAAAAGTTTTTATATAAAAAAAAGTTTTTATATAAAAAAAAATTTTATATAAAAAAAAATTTTATATAAAAAAAAGTTTTATATAAAAAAAGTTTTTATATAAAAAAAATTTTATATAAAAAAAATTTTTATATAAAAAAAAATTTTATATAAAAAATTTTTTTTATATAAAAAAAAATTTTATATAAAAAAATTTTTTATATAAAAAAAAATTTTATATACAAAAAAATTTTATATAAAAAAATTTTAATAAAAAAATTTTTATATAAAAAAAAATTTATATAAAAAAACCTTTTATATAAAAAAATTTTATATAAGAAAAAATATTATATAAGAAAAAATTTTATATAAGAAAAAATTTTATATAAGAAAAAATTTTATATAAGAAAAAATTTTATATAAAAAAAAATTTATATAAAAAAAAATTTTATATAAAAAAAATTTTATATAAAAAAAAAAATTTTATAAAAAAAATTTTATATAAAAAAATATTTATATACAAAAAATTTTATATAAAAAAAATGTTAAATAAAAAAAAATGTTATATAAAAAAATTTTCAATAAAAAATGTTATATAAAAAAAATTTATATAAAATTTTTTATATAAAAAAATTTATATAAAAAAAATTTTATATAATTTTTTTTATTATATAAAAAAAAAATTTATATAAAAAAAAAATTTATATAAAAAAATTTTTTATATAAAAAATTTTTATATACAATTTTTTTTTATATAAACAATTTTTATATACAATTTTGTTTTATATAAATTTTTTTATATAAAAAAAAATTTATATAAATTTTTTTTTTATATAACAAAAAATTTATAAAAAAAAATTTTATTTTTTTTTATATAATTTTTTTTATATAAACAAAAATTTTATATAAATTTTTTTTTTATTTTTTATATATATAAAAAAAATTATAAAAATTTCTTTTATAATTTTTTTTTTATATAACATTTCTTTTTACATATGTTACAAACCCAGTATATCCAGAGGTCGCCAAATTAATTAAAATGCAAAGTCGTAAAAACATTTATTTTAACATTAAACACATTTATCCCAAGAACATCAAAACACCAGGAATTCATATATCCCAAACCATTCAACAACTCAGTAGATTGCCCAATAATAATATTAATAATACCACACTCAAGTTAAAGAGAATACAAAACTCTTACAATAACTTGACACCACGTAACTCTACACTAACAATAACAATAATAACTAATTATAATCCCGAGTTCTCGTAATACACTAGTAATACACCAGTAATACACTCGTAAGACACCAAACTTAATAATAATAATACTTAACTGAATTAATGCCAGTCTGATACAATTAGTCCAGTTACATAAGGGGGGAAATGGGCCTCACACAGAACACTTCAATTTGAGAAATGCTGGAAGAATGACACTGAGCATTTTTTTTTTTTTTTTTTTTTTTTCCCCTGGCCTATCGACCTTGGTGTTGGTCATTAAGGCCTTTTATTTTATTTTTTTATTTATTTATTATTAATTTAATTTTAACTTTCTGCATATTATTTTATGCATTTATTATTATTATTATTATTATTATTATTATTATTATAATTATTATTATTATTACATTCAAACTTAAAATTAAACTTATATAGACACTGAGCACCGGCTTTTCTCGCTATATATATTCTTTGAGAAACCTAAGTCAGAACCACAACACTCCAGGATTGGCTATCTTGTAAACTTGTAATGATCCTTGATTGGTACAGACGGCCCAATATGTTAAAGAGGGAATCTGGAGCTTCATAACACACTGTACACTCAAAAACCGACCAGGGCCGGTATTCACAAAGCATTTTAGAGTTTGGACTTGTTCGTATGTTTCAATTCTGACCTCACCATAGTGTTTCAGGTTCATTTCGAAGCAGTGAATGGTTTTGCTATTCTATTTGTGTGAGCTTTTATTAAGATTTCGAAGCAGTGCCGGGTCCTAGTCCTTGCCATGAATAAATGCTTACCAACAAAATTTTAAGTTAAGAGTGAACTTTGTTTTTGTGAATACGGCTCCAGGTCTTGGTCTCTCCTCGCATCCTTTTCGGGGTCGAACCAGGCAACGAGCAGTTGTGGTGTGATGTAGGTCTTCCAGTCCCGTAACATATATATATATAAAAAAAATTATTTATATAAACAAAATTTTTGTCCTGATCCCTTGGCACGATGAATTGCAACCAGCCAAGCTTTGATGATTTGAACCAATGTGTGTTGTAGGCAGACGCACATTTGTTGTTCAAAGGTAGGCTGTTTGCGATTCATCTTGCCAGGGGATCGGGACACAATTTCTGACCGCGAGTGTACCATGGATGTGTGTGTGTGTGTGTGTTTAGAGGCTTCTGATTCCTCCTGACTATGCCATGAAACAAGCTCCTTCCATATATGTGTGTGTGTTAGAGAGAGAGAGAATGTGTGTGTGTGTGTGTTAGAGAGAGAGAATGTGTGTGTGTGTGTGTTAGAGAGAGAATGAGTGTGTGTGTGTGTGTTAGAGAGAGAATGTGTGTGTGTGTGTGTTAGAGAGAGAGAGAATGTGTGTGTGTGTGTGTGTGTTAGAGAGAGAGAGAATGTGTGTGTGTGTGTGTTAGAGAGAGAGACAATGTGTGTGTGTGTGTGTTAGAGAGAGAATGAGTGTGTGTGTGTGTGTGTTTGGAGGCTTCTGATTCCTCCTACCCATGCCATGAAACAAGCTCCTTCCATATAGGTGTGTGTGATAGAGAGAGAGAATGTGTGTGTGTGTGTGTGTTAGAGAGAGAATGAGTGTGTGTGTGTGTGTGTTTGGAGGCTTCTGATTCCTCCAAACTATTCCATAAAACAAACTCCTTCCATATAGAAGTGTTCTTACTCTTGCATTCTGTAAATAGAAATCAGAAAAAAAAACAATACCACACATAGTTATTCACGGTAAATTTACAGAAGTACTGAGTTCACTATATTGTATATTTTAGTATCATTACCCACTATTTTGGACCATTCTAACACACTTTTCATCTATGGTGTTTCTCTCAGAAATGCCCCGTTTTACAAATATAATTTGGAAATTAGTTTGACCTAACCTAGACTACAGCAGACTACCAGGACCTAACCTGGGCAAACTACCGGGATATAACCAGTATAAACTATCATAAAGTGACCGGGGTAAATTCCCGGGACCTAGCCGGATGTGGTAACACTGCTCAGCCCTAGCCAAGAACACAGTACTTGTGTAATAATACCCTCATAATAAATAATGAATGAAGAATACAAATTACATTATTATTGAAGAATACAAAACAAATAATAAATGAAGAATAACAAATTAACAATAAATAAATGACTGCAAAATAAATAATAAATTAAGAATAAAAAATTATATATATTTTGCATTCTATTTAATTTGAGCTTGAACAATGAAGCAGGGTTGGGTTATCATCCAAAGATACTGTACAGGGATGGAGAGTGACCAACAATCTATTATTATGGTACCATATGTACAATTATCTTATCCAATTGTGCATATTTGGGTTTGCTTGGTTAGGCTCCTTCCACACGAGAGGCAAAAAAACTGCGGGCAGACACTTTTACCAATAATGTGGGTGGGTGGTAGGTACAAGTGGTAAATGGCTGCCAGAGACCGTTTGATATGGTAACACTTGTATAAAGCGAGAGAATTTCACTGGGTTGCCCGTGCCTGCTGTCTTTTTGGCTCTCGTGTGGATGGGACTTAATATTAAGGGGGTGCTGTGGGTCGGGGGGGGGGTGCGGTGGGTTTTGGGTGGGTCGGGGGGGGTGCGGGAGTAGGGGGACAGGCTTTAGGGGGGTGCGGGAGTAAAGGACAGGCTTGGGGGAGAGTGACCATCAATCTATTATGGTACAATTATATTATCCACTTTGACATTGTTTGGTTTGCTTGGTTAGTGAGTACAGTAGTTGCTTGTATCCAGTTTACATTGTTTGGTTTGCTTGGTTAGTGAGTACGGATAGTTGCTTGTATGATATGGTACGTATAAATTGTGTAATGTGTGCAAGTCCACAAGGAAGGAAAGAAACACGGAGTCCCAAGCTCTTTCGTGTATTCACATCTTGAGGGGAAATACAGATGTGAATACACGAAAGCACTTGGGACTCTGTGTTTGTTTCCTTCCTTGTGGACTTACACATATTCCTGGATCACGTGCCCAAAGTGATTTATTTACAAATTGGGTAATATTAAAGCATTTGTCCATAATGTCTTTTTGACTCAAGGTTTTCAGGATGCAATGTTTAATAGTGTGTTTGTAACCAATCTGTTGTTTACATCTGTCACAAATGAGTGTTTTGGGAGATCTCCCCCCAACCAATCTCCAAAAACACTAATGATTTCGTTGCCTTATCATCTGTATACTATTCTGGATAGTGGACAGTAGAATATATGGTCATACTTTGAGTAAAGTGCACAAAGTGTATGGAAAAGGTACAACAAAAAATAACGTAATTTTGTAGCATACTTTTACCATAATTCCATACCAGCCTTGATTCCATGTCCATGTTTTTCATTTCCATGCTCACACTAG
>JAWQEG010004695.1:0-7500 GCA_033782935.1 Petrolisthes cinctipes | reverse complement strand
GGAAACATGACAATGGTGTTCTGTTGTTGGTTGGAATAGTTTGGAGGAATCAATTGCTCCACATTTACCAACAACACTGTACTATCCCCTAAAGTTATATTTAAACTCTTAAGCTCCTTCCACACGAGGCAAAAAAACTTCGGGCAGACACTGTTACCAATATCGTGGGTGTGGCACAAGTGGTAAATAGCTGCCAGAGACCGTTCGATCTGGTAACACTGGTAAAAAGCGAGAGAATTTCACTGGGTTGCGTCTTTTTGCCTTGTGTGGATGGGACTTTACAGGTATAAAATTATCATTGATGTTATAATAATATTTGTCTGTGTGTGTGTGTGTGTGTGATATGTCTCTCACACACACACACATACAGTATTATAATAACATCAATAATTTTTACTTGAACCTGATGTTATAATAATATTTGTCTGTCTGTGTGAGTGAGAGTGAGTGATATCTCTCTCTCCCTCTCTCTCACACACACACAGTATTATAACATCAATAATTTTTACTTGAACTGTACATCGTTTTAGGTATGTAATTATCACTGATGGTTATAATATTTGTCTGTCTGTGTGTGGTATTTCTCTCACACACACAGACAATATTATAACATCAATAATTTTTACTTAAACCCTACATTCTTTTATGTATGTAATTATTACTGGTGTTATTATAATATTTGTTTGTTTGTGTGTGTGTGATATTTCTCTCACACACACACACAGACAAATATTATAATAACATCAATAATTTTTAATTGAACCCTACACCCTTACAGGTATAAATTAATTAATTTATTCACCTGGTGGAATTATAATTATGTTAATACTATAGAGGTTTTTTAATAAAGTATAATAATTAATAATGTATTTAATTTTTATTTCCTGTTAATATACACTGTATTATATTAGAGGTTTTGTTCTTGTGTGTTCTTCTGTCTTGTTGTCCTTCTCTTGTAGTGTTTGTTCTCTTGTTCTTCTCCGTTCTCTTGTTCTTCTCCTCTCTCTTGTGTTGTTCTCTTCTCCTCCTCTCTCTTGTGTTGTTCTCTTCTCCTCCTCTCTCTTGTGTTGTTCTCTTCTCCTCCTCTCTCTTGTGTTGTTCTCTTCTCCTCCTCTCTCTTGTGTTGTTCTCTTCTCCTCCTCTCTCTTGTGTTGTTCTCATCTCCTCCTCTCTCTTGTGTTGTTCTCTTCTCCTCCTCTCTCTTGTGTTGTTCTCTTCTCCTCCTCTCTCTTGTGTTGTTCTCTTCTCCTCCTCTCTCTTGTGTTGTTCTCTTCTCCTCCTCTCTCTTGTGTTGTTCTCTTCTCCTCCTCTCTCTTGTGTTGTTCTTTTCTCCTCCTCTCTCTCGTGTTGTTCTCCTCTTCCTCTTCTCTCTCTCTCTCCCACTACACACCTGTAAAATAAACAAATTAATTATTGTTAAGGTCATATATAAATAGAAAATATATAATAATAAATCTGGAGCAAATGATTCCTCCAAACTATTTTTTTTTTTCCCAAGCAACATGCATACTTTGAAGGAATCAAGAAACTCCTAATGTAATTCTGGAGCAAATGATTCCTCCAAACTATTTTTTTTTTCCAAGCTACATACATACATACAAACTGTATATTATATAAATCATAGTGGGCAATTAGGTTGATATTATTATTATTATTACTATTATTACTACTATTATTACTACTATTATTACTATTATTATTACTATTATTATTTTTATTATTATTTTTATTATTACTATTATTATTATTATTTTTATTATTACTATTATTATTATTTTTATTATTACTATTATTATTACTATTATTATTATTTTTATTATTACTATTATTATTACTATTATTATTATTTTTATTATTATTTTTATTATTATTATTATTATTATTGAATGTTACTGTACTTGAACATTTAATACAATCTTTGACAACACACAAACAGCTGCTTACATTTCATAAGTTAACAGAAATAGATTGAGAAAACAAAATGTAAGAACAGTACTGTACAGTCGTAGTAAAAAATAATCATCCATAGAAGGGTAACTCACCTAAGAGTTTGACAGCTGTAAAATGTATTTTTTAGCTTATAGGCTTTCCATTAAATAGGTTAACTACCATCTTTTAATTTAATAGAAGTAGCTACGAAGTATTTAAAAACAATAACATCATATGTGAACGTGAAAACATTACACAGTAAATCATTTGAGGTACCCATATGTGGATGATTATTATTGACCACAACTGTACAACATAGCAGAAGAATCAGAAGGGACAGAACCAAAAGATAGAGAACATAAGGACATGATGAGATGTTGTGACCTGTTAGAGAATTCACTTAAGGTGACAGAATTTTGTTGGTAGTAAATCTGGACCAACTGAGAGAGAGAGAATGGAAGGAAGAAAGGAATGAATGAGAGAGAGAGAGATTGGAAGGAAGAAAGGAATGAATGAGAGAGAGAGAGAGAGAGAGAATGGAAGGAAGAAAGGAATGAATGAGAGAGAGAGAGAGAATGGAAGGAAGAGAGAGAATGGAAGGAAGAAAGGAATGAATGAGAGAGAGAGAGAGAGAAAATGGAAGGAAGAAAGGAATGAATGAGAGAGAGAGAGAGAGAAAATGGAAGGAAGAAAGGAATGAATGAGAGAGAGAGAGATTGGAAGGAAGAAAGGAATGAATGAGAGAGAGAGAGAATGGAAGGAAGAAAGGAATGAATGAGAGAGAGAGAGATTGGAAGGAAGAAAGGAATGAATGAGAGAGAGAGAGAGAGAGAGAGAATGGAAGGAAGAAAGGAAGGAATGAGAGAGAGAGAGATTGGAAGGAAGAAAGGAATGAATGAGAGAGAGAGAGAGAATGGAAGGAAGAAAGGAATGAATGAGAGAGAGAGAGAGAATGGAAGGAAGAAAGGAATGAATGAGAGAGAGAGAGAGAATGGAAGGAAGAAAGGAATGAATGAGAGAGAGAGAGAGAGAGAGAATGGAAGGAAGAAAGGAATGAATGAGAGAGAGAGAGAATGGAAGGAAGAAAGGAATGAATGAGAGAGAGAGAGAATGGAAGGAAGAAAGGAATGAATGAGAGAGAGAGAGAATGGAAGGAAGAAAGGAAGGAATGAGAGAGAGAGAATGGAAGAATGAAGGTAAGAGAGAGAGAATGGAAGAATGAAGGTAAGAGAGAGAGAATGGAAGAAAGGAATGAATGAAGGAGAGAGAGAGAGAGAGAGAGAGAAATACAACAATGTAATTCCATACAAACTTACAATTGTAGTAGTAGTAGTAGTAGTAGTTGTAGTAGTAGTAGTAGTAGTAGTTGATGTTGTAGTAGTAGTAGTAGTAGTAGTAGCAGTAGTTGATGTAGTAGTAGTAGTTGATGTTGTAGTAGTAGTTGATGTTGTTGTTGTTGTTGTTGATGGAAGGAAGAACACAATGGACAACAAACAAACAATGAAGGTTCCTCAGTCTCTTGTTACAACTCCACAACTCTGTAACAACAAATTACAACCTATTTAATTTATGGATGAGCAAAGATATGTGAAGAAATTAATAATAATAATAATAATAATAATAAAGGTAATAATAATAATAATAATGGGAATAGGGGGACAGGCTTGGGGGGGGTGCGGGAGTATGGGACAGGCTTGGGGGGTGTTTGGGTGGTGCGGGAATAAGGGGACAGGCTTGGGGGGTGCAGGAATAGGGGGACAGGCTTGGGGGGTGCGGGAATAGGGGGACAGGCTTGGGGGAGGGGGGGTGCGGGAGTAGGGGGACAGGCTTTCTACCCCCCCCAAACCTGTCCCACTATTCCTGCACCCACCTAACCCCCCCCCCCAAGCCTGTCCCCCTATTCCCGCACCCCCTTAAGGTTAATTCTATGTCTTGTCTCTATTACAACTCAACTCTACAACTCTGTAATAACAAATTACAACCTATTTAATTTATGGATGAGCAAAGATAAGTGAAGAAATGGTTTGTTAGCTTCCCAACCAACCTTACACTTGTAAGGCTTCATTATTTTCCAAAAGGTGAGTATCCACATTCACAAAATCTATCCAACAGTTAGATAATAATAATCACTGTATAGTTTATTCACCAAATTCATTAAATAATTCACCCAGAAGTCATTTAATAATAATAATAATAATAATAATAATAATAATAATAATAATAATAATAAAAATAATAATACCAGTAATAATAATAATAATAATAATCACTGTATAGTTTACTCACCAAATTCATTAAATAATTCACCCATAAGTCATTTACACGGCTAACATTCTTTTGTTTGCGTGCTTACAAACCAATACCAACCACTGTGGAATCGACCCTAAGAGAGACAGTACAATGTTGGTGGTAAATGTGGAGCAAATAATTCCTCCAAATATTACCATGAAACACACACACACACACACACACACACCTATATGGAAGGAGCTTGTTTTGTGGCATAGTTAGGAGGAATCAGAAGCCTCCAAAAACACACACACACACACATACATACAGTATCCAGACACGGACATACACACATCACTGGGAAGGAGCTGGTGTCTTTTTGTGTTCTCACGAAGGAAGGAAGGAAGGAAAGGAAAGGAAGGAAAGGAAAGGAAGGAAAGGGAAAGGAAAGAAAGGAAAAGGAAGGAAAGGAAAGGAAGGAAGGAAAGGAAAGGAGAAGCAAAGTGAACATTAAGAGAAGGGAGATATATATATATTGATAGATGATAGTATTTGATTAAAAGATGTATTTTGATGAGTAATGAAATACTCTGGGCAAGATACTAAATGGAAAATAAGGTTATTAATGTTAGATGAAGTGTTGTATTCTAAAACCAACACCAATAGTGACAACAAACAGGTTACTTAGTTAGTTAGTGTTAAGGGGGTGCGGGAATAGGGGGGACAGGCTTGGGGGAGGTGAAGGTTAGGGGGGTGAAGGGGGATTTTGGGGGGTGCGGGAGTAGGGGACAGGATTGGGGGATGCGGGAGTAGGGGGCAGGCTTGGGGGAGGTTTAGGGGGGTGCAGGAGTAGGGGGACAGGCTTGGGGGGTGCAGGAGTAGGGGACAGGCTTGGGGGGTGTGGGAGTAGGGGACAGGATTGGGGGGTGCGGGAGTAGGGGACAGGATTGGGGGGTGCGGGAGTAGGGGACAGGATTGGGGGGTGCGGGAGTAGGGGACAGGATTGGGGGGTGCGGGAGTAGGGGACAGGATTGGGGGCTGCGGGAGTAGGGGGACAGGATTGGGGGGGGGGGTTAGAGCGGTGCGGAAATAGGGAGCAGGCTTTCTACCCACCTCCAAGCTTGTACCCCTACTCCCACACCCCCCTAAACCCCCCCCAAGACTGTCCCCTACTCCCGCACCCCCCTAACCCCCCCCCCAAGCCTGTCCCCCTACTCCCGCACCCCCTTAGACAGCAGTATGGTAGCAGAAATTGATAACAAAATATTGAGAAGGTAGAAGAGAAGTGTTAAAATGACAAGGAATGAAAATATGGCATTAAATGAGAAGGTAGTAGAACTTAAGGAACAACTTCAATATGTACAGCCAGCTGCATAAA
Source organism: Petrolisthes cinctipes (assembly GCA_033782935.1). Classification (NCBI taxonomy): domain Eukaryota; kingdom Metazoa; phylum Arthropoda; class Malacostraca; order Decapoda; family Porcellanidae; genus Petrolisthes; species Petrolisthes cinctipes. Next base: position 1,964 of record JAWQEG010004695.1, on the reverse strand, counting down.
TTCGCGTCCATCTCATGTATTTAATATTGCTAATATGACCAGATACTTGCATTCTGAACCAGTTTCCATTTTAACAACATAAGTAATTTACCATATGAGAACTATATCTGTCATTTCTTCATTAAAATTGTATTACAACACTATAACTAATACATTACAACATACATAATTTACCATATGAGAACTATATCTGTCATTTCTTCATTAAAATTGTATTACAACACTATAACTAATACATTACAACATACATAATTTACCATATGAGAACTATATCTGTCATTTCTTCATTAAAATTGTATTACAACACTATAACTAATACATTACAACATACATAATTTACCATATGAGAACTATATCTGTCATTTCTTCATTAAAATTGTATTACAACACTATAACTAATACATTACAACATACATAATTTACCATATGAGAACTATATCTGTCATTTCTTCATTAAAATTGTATTACAACACTATAACTAATACATTACAACATACATAATTTACCATATGAGAACTATATCTGTCATTTCTTCATTAAAATTGTATTACAACACTATAACTAATACATTACAACATACATAATTTACCATATGAGAACTATATCTGTCATTTCTTCATTAAAATTGTATTACAACACTATAACTAATACATTACAACATACATAATTTACCATATGAGAACTATATCTGTCATTTCTTCATTAAAATTGTATTACAACACTATAACTAATACATTACAACATACATAATTTACCATATGAGAACTATATCTGTCATTTCTTCATTAAAATTGTATTACAACACTATAACTAATACATTACAACATACATAATTTACCATATGAGAACTATATCTGTCATTTCTTCATTAAAATTGTATTACAACACTATAACTAATACATTACAACATACATAATTTACCATATGAGAACTATATCTGTCATTTCTTCATTAAAATTGTATTACAACACTATAACTAATACATTACAACATACATAATTTACCATATGAGAACTATATCTGTCATTTCTTCATTAAAATTGTATTACAACACTATAACTAATACATTACAACATACATAATTTACCATATGAGAACTATATCTGTCATCTCTGCATTAAAATTGTATTACAACACTATAACTAATACATACACAGGTGGAAATGAAGGGAACTTATGCTGCCGACTGTACACAAACATAAATGAAGCCCTGGAGGAAAATGTCAGGTATGAAAGAAATTGGTGAGAAAATAATAATGAAGTAGAAAGATAGAGTTGATTTGATATCCTGTGATTCAGTTGTGGAACAGGTAATAAACAGAACAGTGAGATAAACTCCAGGAATAGAAGCAGTTAATATTTTAGGTGATAAACAGAATATAGAACAGGAAGTGGTGGTAGAAATTAACAAACAAAAAAAGTGAGTGAATGTCGAGAGAAATTAAAAGTTATCTTTGCAGAAATTTTTATAAATTAATAGAAATTTTCAGGTGAGGTTGAATGGGCAAAACAAGGAAATAAAATAGAAGAAGAAGAGATTAAAAAGGTGATAAGAAGTAATGAAAAACTGCTAAGGTACAGTTGGTGTCAAATATAATCATCCATATAGGGGTAACTCACATAAGAGTTTGACAGCTTCCCTCTGTTCCTTAGATGATAAACTTTCCAATAAATAGGTTAACTACCATTGTTTAATTTAATACAAACAGCTACATACTACTTAAAACAATAATATCGATAACTCTGTGTCCCTGGTGTCCCTTCTCTGTGCAACAGGTTACTTAGGGTAGTAGGGATAGATGGGAAGGAGAATACAGGTGTATGTGTTTCTGGAGGATGAAAGTGGGAGGGACTGTTGGCCTGTCACACTGGGAATACACAGATATAGAGGAGGGTGTGTCACTATTATTGGAGGTGATAGTATATAATTATAGTATTTGTACCAATACATTTGCAGTACCTAC
>JAWQEG010004694.1:0-18439 GCA_033782935.1 Petrolisthes cinctipes | reverse complement strand
ATCCCACATTTCCCTCCCTTCCACCCTCCATCCCACCTTTCCCTCCCTTCCACCCTCCATCCCACCTTTCCACTCTCCATCCCACCTTTCCCTCCCTTCCACCCTCCATCCCACCTTTTCCCTTCCACCCTCCATCCCACCTTTTCCCTTCCACCCTCCATCCCACCTTTCCCTCCCTTCCACCCTCCATCCCACCTTTTCCCTTCCACCCTATATTCACGCTGTATCCATCCATTCCCTCACAAGCACACACACTTGCTTCTACTGTACCTAAGAGTAGGAGGCTACATATGTGTGCGTCTGTGTACACGAGAGACTGAAACTGCCACCAGTGTCCTGTTGCATGAGAGAGCATACCACTAAAATATTTACAGTGTCTGAGTTGGCTACTGCATGTGTTCTCCTGTTAGTGAGGATTAGCTGGGCACATCTCCTCTTTAACCCCTGGTGGAGGAGGGTTGGCTGTCCGGTTGTAATTTAAATGATTTAGCTTTAATCTATGCACAGTCGGTTTCAATTCTACTACTACTTTCACAGAATCTGCTCCAGTTGGTTGTGTGGCAGCGTCGTAATATCCGGATACAGCCTCAGTAGAGAAGAGATGCCAAACAATTTCTCATTAAGATTTTTTTTTTTTTTTTTTTAGTTTGAGACTGCAGTGAAGATGCTTAAAATGGTATATTAAGTCATAATATATCTAATAAGGTTTTTCATTTATAATTAGATATGCTCTGACATGTGTCACTTAAAGTAAAGTAATGTCATAACTTTTCGTGTCGAGAAGAGAAAAAGGAGGAGGGGCGAGGGTGAGAGAGATCAGATGACATTCGAGACAGTTGGAGGGCAAACGCAGATAGATACGATTTTCTTTAATGCAAGTGCTGTACATACAGATTTAATATCCTTACTGTATTACTATTGAGAGTTTATAAATTATTTCACGCGATTAAACTGGGAATAGACATGAGGAAATTATAGGTGAGGAGAAGTCAGGAAGAGAAATATTCAGAAGATAAAGTATAGATTTTGGAGGAGAGAGAAAATGAAGGAAGGAAGGGGAAGAAGCGAGAAGGAAGGGATAATAGAAGAAATAAAAATGGAAGTAGTTGGAGGAAGAAGGGAAAATAGGAAGAGGCAGGAGATGAGGATAGAATATGGAGAATTGAGAAGGAAGGAAGGAAGGAAGGGAGGGAGGAGAGGGAAGACGGAAATAGATAAGAGGCATGATAAAAGACAGAAGGAGTAGTGGAAAGAAAAGGGGACAGGAGTGAATGAGGAAAGAATATGGATAAAAGGGAGGGAGGGAAGGAAGGAAGGAGAGGGAAGACGGTAGTAGATAAAGGAGACATGATAAAGAACAGAAAGAGAAGTGGGAAGAAGAGGAAAAGAAGGGACAGAAGTAGATGAGGATAGAATATGGAGAAGGGGGAGGGAAGGAAGGAAGAAGAGGGAAGACGGCAGAAGGAAGGAAGTGACTTGACAAAGATATTCCCTCTGCAATCCTCCTTATACAGTAGTAAGCCCGTCTGTACTCTCCTGACGCGGAAACGGATCAAAGGGAAAGAATATGTTAACACTGGCATATTTTACCAGAACATAACGATGGATCTCGAGAAAGCATATGACAGAATTGATAGAAATGGATTGTGGAAGGTTTTGCAGTTGTACGGGCTGGGAGAGGGGGGGATTATTAAAAGGGGTGAAAAGTTTTTATGTGAACAGTAGAGCGTGTGTTAGAGTGGAAAGTAACGTGAGTGAATGATTCCCAGTAAAGATGGGACTCTGTCAAGGCTGGGTGATGTCACCATGGTTATTTAATATTTATATGGACGTTGTGGTAAGAGAGGTAAAAGCTAGGGTGATGGAGAGAGGACTGAGCTTGGTGGACAACAGAGAGTTGGGCCTAAACCAATTATTGTTTGCTGATGATACAGCGTTAGTGGCAGAGTCAGAAAAGGAACTGAGTATGTTAGTGCAATAGTTTGGAGGTGTGTGCAGAAGGAGGAAACTGAGAGTGAACGTGGCAAAGAGCAAAGTAATGAGATGTAAGAGGGGAGCAGAGGGTAGAAGGATGAATATAATGCTAGATGGTGAAATATTGGAGGAGGTGGAGTATTTGGGGTCAAAGGTGACGGTGGATAGCAAAATAGAGACAGGGGTAAAATCTAGAGTAAATGAGGTAGGAAAGGTGCTAGGAGGAATAAATAGGATGTTTGGCTGTAAGTCAATTAGAATGGATGTAAATAGGAAGTTGTATGAAAGGATAGCAGTACCTACTGCACTGTATGGAGTGGAAACATGGAATATGGGAGAAATTGAGAAAAGAAAGTTGAATGTAGTAGAGATGAGATGTCTGAGAAGCATGTGTGGTGTGACTCGAATGGACAGAGTCAGGAATAAGGAAGTGAGGAGAAAAACAGGTGTCATAAGAGAGTTAGCACGCCGTGCAGAGTAGTGTGCTTTAAGATGATTTGGACAAGTGGGGAGAATGGAGGAAAATAGAATGGTAAAGAGGATAGGGGGCTCAGATGTGGGAGGTGTAAGGAGGAGAGGAAGGCCACAGAGGAGATGGATGGACATCGTGAAAGGAGCTCTGAGTGGAAGAGGTATATCTCTGGAGCAAAGTAGAGTGATTGCACATGACAGAAACGGGTGGAGAAGGGTTGTGAATGCTTGAAGAGTGGACGCAGCTTCACGGTCCTTGGAGGAGGGGCCGTCATTGAGTGCGGCCCATGGCCGGCTGAATGCTGGAGGGGGAGTTTGCCTTGTAGTAAAGTGGCAGGGGTAAACCAGCTTTTGCTGTCGGGCCTTGCTATGGATACAAACATAGCTGTGCCCCTTGTAGTCCCACAAGGGGATGTGGTTGTGCAGTGGGGGTTGCTCCCTCCTCCAATAGGGATTGGGGGATTGAGATGTGGAGTGTGTGTGTGTGGGGGGGGGGGGAGTTCTACGTTTGGGCATTTGTGTTTTGGAGGGTGTGCGACGTGACGGGGCTACCTCCAGCGTCCAGATGAAGGCCTCGTATATGTATGTATGTATGTATAATTTAAGACTCGGGCTCCATTTGTCCTAATACAATTGATAACGTCATATGGTTAAACAAAGGACCGTATTTAAGAAAATTCGTGGTGCATACGATGGCGTGGTACAGGTACGATGGCTTCATAGTCAAACAACAAAGCCATCGTATCAGTACCAAACCATCGTCAACACCACGGATGTTGTTGCATACGAACCAAAGTCTCCATCAGTCCTAATGCTGTCTATTTACTAACGTTATGAGGACAAACTAAATGTCCGTGTGTCTTAATGCATTTCCAAATATCATATGGTCAAACTAAGGCTTCTTCCTTTCTTCAGCCTTTACACTATATAAAGCACTAGCATATTGTTGGTGCTTTTCATATATTCATCAAACTTTTAACACTGGCATATTTTTCCTCGTCATCTGGTTAAAACTAAAGCTTCCTCCGTCCTTCAACTAGCCTACATAAGTACAGTCACGAGCCAAAATAAATAACCAGGTCTGCTTGGAATAGTCTGATGAAGTATTAAATGAGTTCCAACAACAAGTATGAGACAGGAGGATTAAGCGTTGTAATTGATTCGAAACTTCAACAAGACCTGTCCAATACCGATCATGGTTCGTGACTGTACTGTACATTTTTCCCTGCATGTGTGTGGTAGTCAGACTGTAGCTTCCACCGTCCTTCGTCTTGTTTGTGGAGGTTTGCGGTTGGTTCATACGGTTGCGGTTGGATCTTGTTAAAACCGTCGTCTATTCCGTACATACAGTAAAGCCACTGATGACGTCACAGTGGGGCGGTGAAGATCGATTTTAGTATACGAGTTGAATTTCAGACGAACCTTTCATTTACGACTGCATATGATGTTACACCAGAATATTAATAATTGTTCTCGGCATGCGTCTCCTAAAATGTACACGGAATAAGCGGAGATTATCTTGTTGGTGAATTGAAAGGCTCCGATTCCTCCAAACTATGCTACGAAACAGCCAGATCCCCTATTAGTACCATTGAGGTCGACTATTTTCTGGCATTAGTTTGGAGGAATCAGAGCCCTTCCAACTTACCAACAAAATAATCTCCCCTTTTAAAAAATGAATAGTTTTAAATTGTGGCAAGAACCCCACCTCACCACGTCTTTGAGTTAATGAAGAGTATAATGAGAAATATAGTGATGTCTGTGACTTTACTGCACCGTTTTACATCACAACGAAATAACAACATGAAACTGGAGCAGTAAAGAGTTAGGCCATGCATGAGATTACGCACCCTGAAGAAATAACAAAAGAATGCAGCATTAGGGAAAAGAATTGCCTGAGACGAAGTAAAAGACCTTAAGAAACAAAGTTAGGAGGGCGAGATATTGAGTGGCGGGAAGGAGGAAAGAAAGTGCCTGAGGTAAGATGAATCCACTCAACGTGAATGAGGCTTTAGAAAAAAAAAATGAAATAAAATTAAAATAATAATAATAATAATAATAATAATAATAATAATAATAATAATAATAATAATAAAATATATCACCGTAAAATACCCCTAGAGAATTTTGGGCTTACCTAAAAAATTCACTATGTTTTTGTGACCTATTTTTTAGCTAATGTAATGTAACTATGGCAACCTCTTATTGCCGTATTACATTAACTCCTTAAAGCAGCGTTTCCCAACCTGGGGTGCTGAAATCAATTATAGGGGGTGCTGGGAAGTGATGCACACATGGCAGTAAAATATCACGTCCTAGCAAGGTGCGACCAAATGTGGTACACGTTCGGTGCGTATACGAGTTATGTATCTGACACGAGAGCGGCGAGACTATGGGACCAGCGGCAGCCAGGCAGTAGCACTGTAGTTAATTAATCAGTAGCAGTCCAACAAAACAGTACAGCTCCTACTTATTTGAGTTTTGTCTGCATAGCTGAGTCTATCTTCTGTTTCCAGTAATACTGGTAAGTCCATTGGAAAGTCTCGCTCTCTCTCTCTCTCTCTCTCTCTCTCTCTCTCTCTCTCTCTCTCTCTCTCTCTCTCTCTTCCATGTGTGGTTACATATTTTCATCTGTAAAAGAAGTGATGACACTTCACTTTCTTTTATCCTTCTAAATTTCTAAAATCTAATAACAAGATATTAGTTAGGGGTGCTGGACTGCTTAGACATGACAACAGGGGGTGCTATGGTCGGAAAAGGTTGGGAAACGCTGCCTTAAAGGGATAGCATACTCATAGTACGTACAGCTCCGGACAGATCAAGGGTCCACACCCCATCCACCAGCGACTTGGTTTGGGCCTCGTCGGATCTGGCAACAGTTGCAGGTGGAGGGAGGGGGGATGTTAGTGGGAGAGGAGGAGAGAAATGTGGGCGGGGCTATATAGGAGGTAATGTAGAGAAGACGTGTGTCAGGAGGAATGAATGAAGCATACACTGTAAACGGTATCGAATCATCAATAGTATATAGCAGGGTTCTTCAAACTTTTTCAGTTGTGACCCAGTTTTTACTATGACATCATTCTCGCGACCCATACAGAAAGATCTTTTACAAATGACCAGAATTATCAACCTAAGAAAATACAAGGCCAGAAACTGAAACGCAATAATTATGATTAAAAGGCATTCTAACCAGAATTATAAACACTGCCTCTCCTACCCCTCCCTACCTCTCTCTCTCTCATTCTCTCTCAAGAAGGCTAATATTTGTGCAATGATTTTGTTTTATTGATAATTAAATATATGAATATTCGATTAAAAAAATATGTTAGGTGGATTCATGTATGAATTTCATATTCATTTTATTATCACGAACATTATTATTCTATTTTATTTATGTATTTATTTTTGTGAGCCTGCGACCCAGTTTCGATACCGTTCACAGTGTATGCTTCATTCATTCCTCCTGACACACGTCTTCTCTACATTACCTCCTATATACCCCCGCCCACATTTCTCTCCTCCTCTCCCACTAACATCTCCCCTCCCTCCACCAGCAACTGTTGCCAGATCCGACGAGGCCCAAACCAAGTCGCTGGTGGATGGGGTGTGGACCCTTGATCTGTCCGGAGCTGTACATTCTGCTAACACACTATGAGAGTTGAAAAGTATGATTTAAATAGCTAATGATCTTCAGTTTTATGCATTTAATTAATCCATATTTGTCAACTTTCATAGTGTGTTAGCAGATTACCAGGCTTCTCTCACTTGAGCTGAATGGGACGAATTTCTGCTGACGACTGTACATATATAGAGCTCCTCGATTCCTCCACAGTATGCCAGGAAACAGGACCAGAGTGACTTGGTGTCTTCTGATTCCTCCTGACTATGCCACAAAACAAGCTCCTTTGATATATCGGGTATTTCGTGGCAAGACTAGAAGAACCCTATCTTTATCTATGCCTACCTTATCTTTACCTTATCTCTTTTCATTCCTACCATATCTTTACCTTATCTCTGTCCATGCCTACATTATTTTTACATTATTTCTTTCCATTCCTACCTTATCTTTACCTTATCTCTTTCCATGCCTACCTTATTTTTACCTTATCTCTTTCCATGCCTATCTTTCTTTACCTTATCTCTTTCCATTCCTACCTTATCTCTTTCCATGTCTACATTATCCTTACCTTATCTCTTTCCATTCCTACCTTATCTTTACCTTATCTCTTTCCATGCCTACCTTATCCTTACCTTACACAGCCATACCATACTTCAACTCTGTTCTTGTGTTCTTGTCTTATCTTTCTACGACCTACCTTAACTTACACTGCCTACCTTACCTTACTCTACTTAGCCTACCTTACCCTGCTTACCTTAACATGCTTATCTATACCTTACCCTACTTACGTTACCATACTGACCTCTCCCTGTCCTGCTAATCTCACCTTACCTTACCTTACCCTCCCTACCTTAACCTACCTTCCCTTGCCCTACACATCTTCCATTTACCCTACTTACCTTTCTTAAACCAGAATGTGTTGGTGTTATTCCAGCTACAAAACCATCACGTGTTAAGAGAAAGTAAACACAACATTAATCACGGCAGAATGCACGTTTATATTTAATGTTATGCGTATTTATTAAGGCAAATATTTGTTGTTCTCCAGTTTCAACAGAGCGGGAGTTTATACAGTACAACAACATACAGCTCAGGCTCGGTAGACGCACATGTGACGTCATTCATGCTTTGTGTCTCAATGGATCTTTAAAGGGAGGAGATTCGCTTGTTGGTAATTTGGAAGGCTACTGCTGATTCCTCCAAATTATGCCACGCAACAGATCCCCTATTAGTACCATTAAGGGCGTGTGTTTTATGGCACGGTTAGGAGGAATCAATAGGTTTCCAATCCACCAACAAAAGAATATCCCCTTAATTAAACTGATTCATGGAGGCCGTATTAGTGGTCAAACCCAAATGATTAAAGTTCTAATAAAGTGTTAAGAAGGGTAGAGCACAGTTTTGGTAAATCTGGAGCAATTGATTCTTTCAAATTATTCCAAGCAACAGGCCACTATATATATTTTTCTTTGTTAATCTGGTCCTTGTTGTTTCCTGTCATACTTTGGCGGAGGCTCACTGATGTACGGTTGACCACTGAAATTAATACAAAAGCTATATGGAAAGAGAGGTCATTATTTTGGAAATACTGCAATGAATGGTCTATCAAGTGCCTCGGTGAATGCAAAACAACAAATCTAATAAAAATTTTGTATTGCAGTTACATAGTCGTACATTTTCTATATGTTGTAAGCCCTCGAAAACAATGGTGTGTGTACGAATTCTTGTGGCCAATTGTACTATAGTAAATTATACTCACTCTACCCATAAAAAAAGTGACCACTATCCTACAACTAGGGATATGGTTCGTAGACCGGCATCCATTCCCAGTGAAACACAATGGACTCTGAAACATGATCTCAGATGTACAGTATTCCCTATGGCCTAAGGGGAGATTCTCTTGTTGGTGAATTGATGGCTACCGATTCCTCCTAACTGTACCAGAAAACAGAAGCCCTCAGTGACACTAATAGGGGATCTGTTTCGTGGCATAGTTTGGAGGAATCAATTACCATCAAAATCGACAACAAGAGAATCTCCCCATAGCTAACTAATATTCCTGGCGAAATAAGTGAATGTTGTACAGAGATAACAGGAGCCAGAGTGCATGTTAGTCCAGGAATTCGTCAGACTTCGAGGTGGTGAATAATAACAGAGTGCCTGAAACACACCTTGATAATATTGTGGGAGTCCTTTTAGTGAAATATGACATTGCAGGTATGTTGTATTTCAGAGCCTCTATAATATTATGTTAGTTAAAGGGATAAGAAAATATACACGAAAAAATTACTTGCTCAAGAATTTATTTCTCCTTACCCATGCATTGTCAAGTTTCTAGCTCCTCTCCCTTTACAAGTATCAGTATGTGTCCTTATTATATAGAGGTCAATATATGTACACACAGTAAATGGGGTAATTAGAGGCAAGGCATGAATGACTTAAGGGACCCTGTGATGTAGTAAAGAAATTGGATATAAATGAGGCCTTCAAATATTGCCACACCTATATGGAAGGAGCTTGTTTCGTGGCATGATGAGGTGGAATCAGAAGCCTCCAATTTTCATTCACGATCACAGGGTCATTAATACACTATCACGTTGGGTGCGTCTGCTGGCTCTTGTCCCATCTGTTACATGAATTACTATGCTGAGGGCTTTTCAGATTATTAAAGACGTATATACCCACTAGTAAATGGAATTCTGAATGTCAGGTTGGTAAATCCAGAGAACCTGAAGCTCTGGATGTTACAGCAAGAGGATAGACAGAGGAGATGAAATAAGGAGATAAATGATTAATAAGGGGAATAAGATGTAAAACGATTAATAAGACCTAGTTAATTATGAGAGGAAAAAAATGTACCCGTATTTATTACCATCGGGAAAATTTAATAGACATGGTTATATTCCACAGTAAATGTACAGTGTATAGTATTGCTGTTAGATGATGATATAAATTATGCATTATCAAATATCAAAATTAATCAAATATTAAAATGAAGTCCATAACGTATAATTTACTATGTGATCTACAACTTATATCTATTTATATTATTTACTTGCAGATTTCGAAACCAATTCTTACTTAGCAGTGTTTCTTATACAGACTGATAGTAAACATTGCACGTAAATATTAATCGTTAGGAGTTTGCGAACAATACAACAATCAGTCCACAGAAAAAAAGAAGAAGAATATATATACATAGATAAAAATTACATAATATGAAGTATATAAATAGACAATATACAGCTTTCTCTAACTTCACCAATCCGTCCTGAATGAATTAAATATACAATTTATATATGCTAATAATAGACTACATGAGAATTAATCAGTATGCATTTGCAGTCAGACTGTTAATGTGAGAGAAAAACAGTTCTTAACTCGTGCATTTGGCTGCAGCTGGATTAAATAAAGAAGGAACTAAGAATGCTCGGTAAGTCTGGCCTAAGCTTCTTTCAGCAAACACGAAGCTAAGCCCCCGCTGTAAATAAGAAGAATGCATTCAGTACACTTACACATCCACGGCTGAGAACTGAAGTAATGAAACAATAGTGTGTTCGGCAGAAGAACTATTTATGATCTTGTTAATGTTATTGGTCTCGTTCCCGCTGTCACTTCTGTTGTTTGTGTGATTATTTAAATTTGGGGGAGGCGGTGACAGAGTGGATGCAGTGACGGACGGCAGTCCGCGAGAAACGTCTGTTTTTTTTTCTGAGGTGTTCTGATGGGTCTGCTGTTCTTCAGATATCCCGGCTACGCCGACACGTCAAGAACATACCCCCTATATCTTCATCAACTCACAGCATAGAAAATGCCCGACCATATTCCAAGATGATGTGAGTGACGATGTAGTTGCTCTCTTCTGATAGTGACGTGTATAAATAAAGTGACGTCATCTAGTGCGGCAGAAGAGAAGCTACCAACATCATGAACCTCCACTGTCTCATCTAGAACGACACTCAATAATCTCGGGGTCTCGCAAGAGTCACGGGCTACTTACAACCTACAGTCCCGAGGTTGAGGTATAGAAAAAAAATATGTATGTATTACTGATTATGTAAAAAGTAAAAATAATTTCTGAATCTGAATTGACTTGCTTGTTTTTCTCAGTTGTTTTTGTTTTACTGTTTCAGGGTAACAGTGAGGTTCATAAGCTGCTTTTTTCCGACTTTTGGGAGTGATCACACAGTATACATCACAGACTTATAGCTCTATTCGCTTACTAACGCTCACTAACGCTTTCAGGGCCCGTGTCGCACTGTTTTTCGGGAATAATTCTGTAACTAAAGGTTGGATCAGTATGATGTTTTGCCACGGGTTATTTCACACCTTCCGCTAATTTGTGGCACTATAATGGATTACCAAAAGTGAATAATTAATGCACTTGTCCCCGAGAAATGCTTCATTTTTATGAAATTTAACACTGGGATCCGAACGATCATAGTGTGACGTATATACCACGTCAGTCCACAGGCTCCACCCATCCCCTTCTTTCTCTCCCCCACCCTACTCTCTCTCTCTCTCTCTCTGGTCTTATTCGAAAATACAACACGAACACATGCTTTTTCATATATATATATATATATATATATTAGGTCCATATGGACCTTACGTCAGAGTAGGATGGAGCAGTGGATTATCGATAACGGCAGTACGTGTTTGATGGGATAGCAATGTTTTGTGGAATTCTGGTGTTGCGTTTGTTGTTAACTTTCTTTTTTGGTGGAATTATGATTGTAGCTTTTATATGAGGACGTGTAGTATTTACAATTTTTCATTGTAATCGATTACAGCTGTTACAATTGTTCTGAGTAATGTGTGTTGAATGGAATTATTTTCCTATTCATCAGGATTATATTTCCGTTTACCAGTGTAGATAAGGTTTATACTCGGCGTAAACATAGTGAAGCAGATATAATGGGTGAACAAATGATACAATTTGTGTTAATAAGTACCGATAAATATTTTATTTTATTCTTCTTCACTATCCAGAAAGATGTCGTCCTCATCATCACTATCGAGGTTGATAATGATGGGATCCACTCGTTTGTGGATGTTGTCTGTGGCCCAAAATTCTTCCTCGAAAGCTTGGGAACGTCGTTCTGCACCCCCGCCCCCCCACACACACACACCTCACGAGTTGCACCAAGCCTTGCTTCCTCCAACCTGGTCTCTGTTTATCTGTACCTTACATAACACTTTCAGCCATAGTGATTAATATGATTATAAAGCTTGTAAACGTACTCGTATCCACTCACATTCATGTATCTTTCAACGTGGAATCGTACCTTGACCATGCTCGTTGTAAAGCTTTGAGGCTCACCGCTTCAGTCAATGAATGGGATGCAGAAGATCGCCCTTAGTATTTGTCATTATGTGAAGTAGGTAACTTTAACCACTTACCTATTTAAATTGATACGTAGCCGATCGTCAGCTTTCTCTGTGATGTACACTTGCGGTCAGAAATTGTGTCCTGATCCCTTGGCACGATGAATCGCAATTAGAAAAAGATTTGATTATTCGAACAAATGTGTGTTGTAGGGAGACGCACAGTTGTTCGAACCTTATGAAAAAAAAAATATATATAAAAAAAAATGTTTTATAAAAAAATAAAAATAATAAAAAAAAGTTATAAAAAATATTTATAAAAAAAAATTTATATATATTTTTTTATATAAAATATATATATAATTTTTTTTTTAAATTTTTATAACAAATTTTTATCATTTTTTTTTATAAAAATACATTTTTATGAAAAAAAAAGTTTAAAAAAAAATTGGATAAATTTTTTTTTAAACAAATTTTTTTATAAAATAAATAATAAAAAAAAGTTATATAAAAACAATTCGTTATAAAAGAAAAAATTATAAAAATTATTTATTATAAAAAAAATATATATATAAAAAATTTCATAAAATTATAAATTTTTGTTTATAAAAAAAATTATTAAAAAAATATTTATAAAAAAAATTATAACAAAAAATTTATATAAAAAAAAGTTTTATAAAAAAAGTTATAAATTTTTTTTTAAATAATTTTATAAACAAAATTTATAAACAAAATTTATAAAAAAAAATTATAAAAAAAAATTAAATAAAAAACTATATTTTTTTATAAAAAAAAAATAATAAAAAAAAATTATAAATTTTTTTATAAAAAAAAATAAAAAATATATATATTTTTTTTATTAAAAAAACATTTATATAAAAAAAAATTATAAATTTTTTTTTATAAAAATATTTTTATAAAAAACAATTTTTGTAAAAAAAAATAAAAAAAAATATAAGGTAGAGGTTGTTGCTCGCAAATGTCAGAGTGCTGAGTTTTACCCCGGAGCAAGGAAAAGGGCTCTCCTACTTAATATGTCAATATTATCAGAACATCCATACACTAGCCACAGGTGCATCTTAATAGTTAATCAAAACCTGATTTATCGAGCATTACAATGTAATATTTCGCACTATGAAATATAGCAAAATAATACATCAGAAATCATTTGGTGCCTATTGTTGCATCCACATAAAAACAAAATTGCTCACATACAGATTATTATTTCATTGTCATTCGTTTCACTCAGCATACAAGCCTGCCAACCATCATTACCTTCTCTCTCACTAGTGAGTGCTTCAGATGTGTGTCTCGGACCGAACTTTGTGGTTCAAGCCTCGGAGAGGGAGTGTTGACAACACTGCAGTGGCCCTCGCGGCAGTGGAGCCGGCTGTACACCCACCTACAAAAGCGCTGTCGCCTCATCCGCAGAGTCATGAACCCCACAAGCTTCACAATTGGAAAATGTTGTTGTGTATGGTGTTTCGATTCACGAGTCATTAAACCCCAAACTTCAAGAACCGTTTGGTTAGGCGACAGCGCTTTTGTAGGTGGGTGTACAGTACATTACATTTTCACAGGACTAAAATCACTCGTCGCATGGGTTACTCTTATCTATCTATACTGTTGCCTCCGTATCTTTATACACTCAAGTCAAATATGAAAGAAATGTTCAGCTTAACCTGCCTGACATATCACTTCAAAACTGCTGTATCTTCCACCAGTCTTCACAGAAATAGGAACCCAACCGATATATTATGTGCCTCTTAGTGGCAAGTTACGAATACTAAACACCTGAGGAAAAGGCGCGAAATACAAAGCTGATTAACTATTTGCTCAAAACAATTGTTATATACATATTTAATTATACACACATGTGCATATTATGTACAATATGCATTGAATATAAAGTACAAAATATGTATTTAATTATCATGATTGGGTATGATTTAAGGCACAAGACACTTCCTCACAATTGGTGCGGTGCCGATAATTCAGATCCCCCATTTTAAGAGCTTATCTATTTGATGCTTACGTTTCATTGACAATGTTCTCTTACCCTTTCCTTACCAAGGTTAGTCATGATGTGTAGAAATCTGACTTATATACACTTCTGACTAGGTCTGGCTTCCCTAGTTCGTCAAAATGGATGAAACCTGACTAACTTTTAGTAACGTACCAAACTGGCTAATGTTTGACTAACTTAGGAGTACCGTGTATGATCAGGAGTTTACACAACCGTGAATCACAACTTTTAACAAACTAAGGACTGATATAGTGGGGTCAGCGAATCAGAGTTTGTTGTAATGTTTACATAAATGTATACCGTACATAGGGTGTGTAGAGTCGTGGACATAAGTTTCAATACACATATGGATAACTCAAACAAACTGCTAACCAATGTTTTCACGAATTCATTATAGTAAAATGTTTCGAATAGCGAGTAGCTGCTTGTAATAAAATATGGAAAATGGAAAGTTTCTCAGCTAATGCACAGAGGGAGGCAGAGTGGAGAAAGAGGTGGACTGCGAATGTTAAGGACCCGGGTTCGAATCCACGAGAAAACGACTGGGATTTTTCAGAGGTGAATTGGGTCCAGCTGTTCGTCAATTATCCTGGCTACGCCGATACGTCAAGAAAATACCCCCTACATAGTCGTCAACTCACAACATAGAAGATACCCGACCATATTCCAAGATGCTGTGAGTGACGGCGTAGCTGCTCTCCCCTGATAGTGACGTATATAAATAAGGTGTCGTCATCTAATGGGGCAGAAGAGAAGCAACGGTACCAACATCACCACGAAGCTCCACTGTCTCATCTGGTGCGACACCCAGTAATCTCGGGGCCTCGCAAGAGTCACGGGCTACTGATAGCCTACAGCCCCGAGGTTGAGGTATAGAAAAAAAAAATGTTATGAATGATTATTATTGTTCACGACTGTACTCCAGTGACCATCTAGTGATCCGTTAGCATGTACTCACAGGGAGCCACCGTATAAAAAGAATAGGCTAGTATAGGTTCGCTCCAGTGCATTCATCCTCGATGGGATAGAAATATCCGACTGTACGAATATATGGTTTCAAAACCATCTTATAAGAAAATAGAAACTGTAAAGTGTTAAAACTTGATATATTTGTACTATTTTAAAATTCCAAACAAATACAGTACAAAGCTGTATTCTTGTTTTTGTTTTGTTCTCGCTGGGTGTTTGTAAAAGACAAACACGGAACGGAAAGTGTAACCTTTGAAAATTGAAAGACAAACACGAGATCTTACGTCTTCCCTCGGCTTGTGCATATATTCTCTCAAATGAAGCCTTCAGAGGAGGAATGGTGCATCACCCAGTCTGATTAAATGGCTGTTATGCCGCTTTCATTCAGGAAATATCTGTGTGTGCGTTTTTTTTTTTTTTTCAAGAACCCTGTGTTGTAGTCAGAAAATTGGAGGTAAACGAGTCCTTCAAATATTGCACGAAGCACACGCACCCATATAGGAGCTTGTTTTGTAGCCTGGTCAGAAGGAATCAGAAGCCTCCAATAATATTTTCATACGCGAGTACAGGGTCCTTAATTAAAGAGTGATAGAACACGACCTTTTAGTATAAGAGTGACGTATTGACTTACCAAGTGATTATTATAGAGCTGATGACATACCAGACTCACTAGAGAACAGTAAAATGAGAACAAGATAGATAGATAGAGGCTCGACTGGAAATTTACAACTCCTTCTCAAAACAACTATAACACAAACTTTAGCAGACGTACAGGTAGTCAGTCATGTTCCGGTCATCGGGGCCTTTATTGACACGGTAAACACAGCTCACTGATGAAGCCTAAACCGTACGTGAACTGACTGCATGGAGGAGCAAAGTTAGATATGCAGGATGAAAAGTTTTACTGATTGGGGTCGTCTCATCATCAATTAATAGTTTGCCCTTTGAGTGCACACAATTATTTATCCTTTAGGGGGAGCATCAACTTAAGGGGAAGGGAGGAACTCGTGTTGGTAATTTGGAGGGCTACTGATTCCTCCAAACTGCATGTGTCACGCAACAGATCCCATAGTCGTAACATTTAATTAAGGGGGAAGAGTTGTGTTGGTAAATCTGGAGCAACTGAATCCTCCATACTATTTCAAGCAACAGAACACCACTATTTTTGCTCTTCTGGTCCTGATTCCTAGCATACTTTAGAGGAATCAAGGCACTCCAATGTACCAAAAAAGAATTACCACCTTAAGTGATTTGTTTCCTGGCGTACTTTTGAGATATCAATAGTATGGACTCCAGTATATTAAAAAGAGGTCCTCCCCTGAACGCGACGCAGGGAACAGGAGGAAATGTACTGGACATGGATTCTAGGATTATTAATAGACATTTAATATCTAAAGCGCGACGATATAAAACTAAAATGCCTGACCTGAATTTTGATCATACATACTTATGATGTCAATTTGAAAGTGATATTGTGAATGTAGTGTGAGATAATTAATTTTGTTTCATCTAGTAATAATTCAACACCTTTTCATTAACATAATTACAACAGATTTCCAGTTTGCCTTTTGGGAATATACTGTCAGGGATTGTACTATTATTTACCTCACACATGACTCATTCTGAATGAACTTATTAAAAATGCTTTACTAATTATTATAAATGCAACACTCCTCATTATTATATTATATCTTATATTATATTATTTATTATTATATCTGATATGTGTCTGTATATGCTCTGTGCAGGTCAGGTGTACAAGATTTTAAAGACAAAAATAAACCTGTCAGATCACTCACAGCTTCCAACATAAATAGACCCAAGTCTGAGGTACAGAATCAAGCAACCAAACAAGAAAAGAAACAAAGAACAGGTTAAGAAAACACTTTATAAACTATGGACACACACACACACACACACACACACACACACACACACACACACACACACACACACACAAAGAACAGGTTAAGGAAACACTCTATAAACTATAGACACACACACACACACACACTGATGATTGTGATGATGATGAGGTAGCAGGTGTGGGCAACACAATGCTTAATTACAGGTAATGTTTCACCTGCAGACTTAATTAGGTGGGAGAGGTGGGTATGTGTGGTGCTGATGGCCAGGTTTGTAGTCCTTTGTATGCATGGAAACTTGTATATACTGCATGTATGGATGTATCCATGTGTATATATATGCATGGGTATATATGTATGTGTTTCTATGTATGTACAGTATGTGCTTTCATGTGTGCGTTTGTGTTGGAATGTATGCATCTATGTATGTATATATTATTGTATGTATGTATGTATGATACTTTTATGTCGGTACTATGGAAGATAACGTGTGTGTGTGTGTGTGTGTGTGTGTGTGTGTCTGTGTGTGTGTGTGTATACTGTATTCTCTGTGTGTATCTTTCTACCTCTGTCGACTCTCTGTTACGAGTTTTCGTCTGTCTTTTTGTTAGTTACTCTCTCTCTCTTTCTCTGTCACGCTCTCACTGTCTACCTGCCTGTCTGAATGTCTTTATACCTCTTTATACCTCTATCCTCACTCAGTATACCCATCTACCATTATCTTCCTCTTCCCTAGAATCGCCACCACCATCACCACTACCACCACCTTTATGGGCAGTCAGCGACCTTCAATATGTGGTCAGAAGTGTCATCAGAATCCTGGTCACGAGGCCTTAACTGCAAGAATGGGGCAGTGGTTGTCTGCTGTCCCTGACCTCTCTCTTTCTCTCTCGGGCCTGTTTTCTCGCTCTTGGTCTTTGGTTATTGTTGTCTGTTTTCTTGGCTTTTCTAGTGACTGCCTTCTGCTCCTCTACTGTCTCTTGCGATGTCTGGTCTCTCGTGTTCTCTGTTTGTCTGCTCTCTATTGATTGATTGTTTGCTTGTCGGTGCACTCCAGTCTAATGGTTGGGTGAGGGCCTGCTTGTTTGTGGTTCTTCCGTGTCCTGTGGTGACTGTCTGCTATTTTATTGGAGGAATATATATATATATATATATATATATATATATATATATATATATATATATATATATATATATATATATATATTCCAGTACTTTCAGAGTGGTAGGCTGGTACACCACTACCATACGGAGAATCATAAACTCGTAATACACGATGTTTATGAGTAAGTTTTCCCGTTGTTCGCTGAGGGGAGTAGAGGGATGTATAGTCACACGTCGTAATAAAGAGATCTGACATATGGGGAGGTAAAGGAAATACATTTTGAATGTCTATGCAATGTCTGGAACAAACAAACAACAAAACACACCCATTGCATCAACCAATAAAAGAAAACTATATGGTTCTTATGCTACTCTTACCAAGAAACGATATTGAGTATTGACAATGTGCAAGATCCATGACCTTTCCGAATAGAATGGGCGTAAGAGCCATTCCACCATTTGGGTTCATATGCCCCTCCTGTCCTCTACTTGGTCCCCATAAAATATAATACGTGGTGCGAGGTTGATGTGAGGATTTATGACATGATAAAGTGAGGTGGAATGACGTGATGGAGAGCTCTTTGTCCTGAAGTGTGCACAGCAAGATTGTACGAAGTGATGGAATGAGGTGAGAGGAAAGGAGGGTGTCGTGAATCAAAATGAGGTGATGGAATGAGGTGAAAGGAGGGTGTCGTAAATCAAAATGAGGTGAGAGGAGGGTGTCATGATTCAAAATGAGGTGATGGCATGAGGTGAAAGGAGGGTGTCGTAAATCAAAATGAGGTGAGGAGGATTCAGGGTGACATTGGAATTTGAGGTGACATGGTGAGGGAACATGGTACAGTACATACAATCCAATAGAGACATGAAATTCTAAAAGGTGTTGAAATGAGGTGAAAGGACATTACCAGTGAATGACAAGAGTGTTGCAGCTGAGGTGAAGTGACATGAGGTGCTGGAGAGATGTTTGGTTTCAAAATGTGCTTTGAGGTGCTGCATGGTAATGAGAGAGAGAGAGAGAGAGAGAGAGAGAGAGAGAGAGAGAGATCGTGTGCTTGGACATGAGGCAAAGAGGAGGGAGAG
>JAWQEG010004693.1:97500-99102 GCA_033782935.1 Petrolisthes cinctipes | reverse complement strand
CCAAACCATTCCAGGCAACAGAGTAGATAGATACCATAATAATATTTATTAATCAATCCTGTTTCCTGACATATTTTGGAGGAATCAATGTACTCCAAAGTTACTACAAGGGAGGGACCTCAGATTTCTCTAGGGTAATTTTGGAGCAAACTGATAACTCCAAACCATATTATGACGTCATTACAAAGAGAGAGAGAGAGAGAGAGAGAGAGAGAGAGAGAGAGAGTAATGGGTGAGGGTAGGGGAGAGGTGTGGGGTGTAAAGGAAGGGGTATGTGTCGAGAGAGAGAGGGAGAGAGAGAGAGAGAGGGCAGTGTTGCCAGGTCTGCTTGACGAAATTTCTATAAAATCCCCATTGGTACCTCTGATTCCCCATATCTAGGGAAAATTCCCCATATTTGACATCACTTATAAAGAGAATGTTGGCTCAAAATTAATGTTTGAATGGCAGTCCATAAAGGGGGTTACTGAATTGACTTCCCCTCCCTTCTACCCCCCATCCACTCTACCCATACCCCCTCCCTCCCACTTATGCCCCTACCCCCCCTAACACAATACCCCCCCACCCCACTCCCCCAGCCCCCCTTGATTATCGTATAATGACGTCATGATTTGGTGGAGAATGTAGTTCACGTTTTGGTTCATAATTCATTTATTATTAATTATTTTGAATTCATTATTATATAATTAAATTCCCCATAATTTTTCCTACATTTTAATATAATAATTTCTTTAATTACACAATTAATTAACGAAATTAGCGAATATTTTCTATTTATAATTTCCAACCGTGACTAATTGGTACATTGGAGCACTTTGGATGCTCCAAGGTATCTCAGGCAACACAACTTAATGCAAGAATAATACAGTTTGGAGGAATCAGTTTGCTTCACAATTACCCTATGGAAATCTGGGTTCCTTTATAGTACTTTGATTCCTCCAAAGTATGTCAGGAAAGAGAATTAATTAATAAATATAATGGTATCAATCCTGTTGTATGGAATAGTTTGGAGGAATCAAATTGGTCCAGTATTACCACAACCAACACCACAGCTTCGAATGAATTAGCTTCGAATGAATCAACTTGGTGAACCATTTTAGAGGGTGTGTAGGGAGGGGGTGGTGTATTAAAGGGGGTATGGGGGGATGTAGGGGTGGTGTAGGGAGGGGTGGTGCATTTGGCAGGTATAGGGGGTGTAGGGAGGTATAGGTGGTGTAGGGGTGGTAGCTTCACCAAGTAGATTGTAATCGAAGCTGATTCACACATTCGAAGCTGGTTTGTTCGAAGTTATCCCCTCCCCAACCACCCAACCCAAACCCCTCCCTACACACCCTCTAAAATGGTTCACCAAGTTGATTCATTCGAAGCTAATTCATTCGAAGCTGTGGTGTTGGTTGTGGTAATACTGAACCAATTGGATTCCTCCAAACTATTCCATACAACAGGATTGATACCATTATATTTATTAATTAATTCTCTTTCCTGACATACTTTGGAGGAATCAAAGTACTATAAAGGAACCCAGATTTCCATAGGGTAATTGTGAAGCAAACTGATTCCTCCAAACTGTATTATTCTTGCATTAAGTTGTGTTGCCTGAGA